>JADGKA010000669.1:0-16135 GCA_027604605.1 Borealophlyctis nickersoniae
GTCCCGCTTGATGAAATCCTTAACGGCGTGGCTTGGAACCGCTTGGAACCATAATATTTCATCAGGCTCCACGTGTGTCCGATCCAGCCAGGACTTCGTTTTTCAATCTCAACCTGCTGAAGCTGGCAGAAGCAGAATGTCTACAAAACGAAAGCTCGACGACGTGACGGGGAAGGACACGGCCGGCACAGACGGCAGGGGGAAAAGGCTTCGTCATATTGCAGCCATTGCCGCCGTCTGTGACGAAGCCAGGAGACTGGCGGGAGAACTTGTGCAAGCGCGAAGCGAAGGCAACGTGAGCATCTGAACGGGGACAGTTTTCCGCGTATTGAGCGCTGGGAGGCCAACACCCGCCCCCATCTATGCGCGAGACAAACTCAATGGGCCCCAACCTTTTGCCGCATCATAGGTAGCCCTTTGCTCACAGCTTGTCAAAAATGCCTCGCTATTGTTTTTGGAGCTGGAGCAGCTCAACAGGAAGGCGTCCATGTACACGCGTGACGTCAAACAAGTGACCACGGAAGCAAAGCAGGCCATGGATAGGTTGCACCTTTCCCTGCAAAATCACAATTACGAACGCTTGCACCTCCAAAAGGAGATCATGAAATGTGAAGATATCGAGTACGCACTTCATCGATGTTGGTGGGCTGAGCTGACAGTGCTTTGAATCTCATGATGTTCTTTTTGGTGCGAGTAGCACGATTTATCAGGATGTTGAACTCGTCTTCGAGGAGGTTTTTAGGGCACAAGCCCCTCCTGAATTAACTGCCGCGGAGGATCCACATCAGATCATGTTAAATAGGCTTAAATTTGAAATGGAGGAGAGAAAGCGAATGCAACAAGAGGAGAAGGATTTAATCGCATTAAGGGATAGTCTTAAGAAGGAGAAACTGGAGAAACTCCAAAATTTGGAAGTAATGGAGAAAGAGCTGGAAAGCGTCATTCAGGTGTGGTTGCCAATCGTACATAATCTCAGTGACCGATGGATTGGTCATTATCAGAATCATCATTAATGACCATCATTTGGGCATATTTGCGAGCAGGCCAGCTTACCGTCTCAAAAGCGGTTTGGCCTCTCTACGACAACAGAGAGGAGGCAGGCAGATGTTGCTTCTCTCCTCCCTCCGCCTCTGTTTGTTTTGTATAAACATGCGGTTGGCTACATCCAGACATATGGTAGATTAAGCGTACGATGTTTTTGGTGCTTGGTGTGCTCGCTGAACATGTCTCCTCCCATCCAGAGAAAATGTTATCCGTCGATATTGTGGGTGATATGGAACAAGCAAAAATGTGGTTTGAAGATAACCGGAATGAGGTGGCGAGATTGACACAAGGGAGGAGCTTCACTCCTGCGGCAGCTTCCTTGAATGGCGACGAATCAGATATGGAAATTGAGATTAGGCACGAAGGGAGGGTAGGCAGTCAAGATGCGTCAAAAACGTTCCATGATAAACATCCACTTAGTGTCGTGCTGACAGTCAAGCACCCTGGTAAGAAGCGAACTCATTTTGCAGATCACGATTCGCTTCGCTTCTGGTTTAATAGTGTTTATTGCAGACGAATCTGATGCTGCAAAAATGACGTTTTTCTATCTCCCCGTGTTGAAAATTGTGGTTGTTGCCGCGGAAATTTTACAAAAAATGACAAATATACCACCCGCGGCCCTACTTGCCGGGCTTTTTCCTAACGACGACGGGACCTCGTCGCCCAATCCGGCAAATATGTTTTTGGATGAAAGGTATGCGCAAAAAGTTGTCGACATGCTTCGAAATCCAAAGCATACATTTTGTTGACCGTGAAACATTAGTTTCATGTTTTCGCCCGCGATGGCCGGTGGCTATGCTTACGCCTGGGCTCAGCCGATTTGTGGGCTGGAGTTTCCATCCAGTCCATCCCAATTGACTCCTTCGCGCGCTTGGTATGCTGAAGGGGACGAAGGGGGACTCCCTCTACGCCCCTTCTTGACCAAGATCGTAGAGTTGGTTGGACAACGCATTAGAGTTTTGAAGAGCCTTGATTCGCAAATCAATGGTCTGTCCAGTGGTTCAATAGGGTTGCCGATCCCCAAGGGAGGCAAAACGAATACGAATTGTAAAATACGGGATTGGAAGCTGATTACGGTAAATGGCAAGGACAGAAAGACCACGTTGTTGTGCTTGTTAGTAATCAGATTGCATTTTCCAGGAGCATCCAGTTCGCGGCTGCATTTACAAAGCGACCGCTGATTGTTCAGGTGTGTAAAGCTGTGTGCAATGGGCGGAGGAAATAATGGCGCTCAGATTTCCTCGACGAAACAGGATGCCGGTTCACCATTCAAGTTGTTATACCCTTGAAGTATCCGGATGTTGCTCCCTTGTTCTCTGTCAAGTCAGAGCGCCCTGCTGGTGCTGTCGACACTCCTGATGACGTCTCAAGCATCCGTTTGCCAGAACATGTTCAGGTTCGATCAGCATGCGCCCGTCATATACCTTGTAAGTGTTTTTCCTCATAACGCCTTTTGACTGCAACAGGAGATCGAGAACCAGGTGAACACGGGGTTCGCTGCCTTGCCACCACTCTTCCCCAGCATCGCAGAGCCAGCGGCGCATACCTTATCCTACCAGGTAGTTAAGCTTCTGGCCTGCTTGGATGCGTATGTGACCGTCGCAGAGGCCCCTGCAACTGAAAGAGACGACACCCGAGCGAAGGTAGGAGAATAGCAAATAGCCATGCCTTCGCAAAGTACTGGCTTTTAATCGTCACCCCATGCACTATGGGACAGGTATTACCATCATACTCTAGCGTAATCTGACGGCTTCACATAGATTAGATACCAGGAATGCGAAGTGCTCTTTTACTCTTGTATTCTTATGGCAATAAGAGTGAATGTGATGGGAAGAACGGCCTGGACGGTGCTTCCCGCTGGTTAAGTTTCAATCACTGCCCACGTCGTGATTTTTTTGGGGGACATAATGGTCACCTTAAATTGAAGGAAGTCCTCTGAATTTTTTTCAAGATGATTTATTACATATTTGTTTAGGCCAATATTATTTGGCTTCGTCCAATCACATTGAAGTACTTGAATTGTTTGCGAACGGTTGTGTCACCATCCATTATTCCCATCAAAAACAATCATCGTCAGTTCGGAAACCCAAACTCACTTGCACCCACCACTTTGAACGGAATTGAAGTACCGGCAGGAATACAGCCAAAACACTTCTTTTGCAACACACTTGAACACACTGCTGGGTTCCCAGCTCCATCTCGTGCTTTCAAGACTGTTCGGGAATCAAAGGTAAGCGCTTGGCTTCTGGCTTTTGGAGGGTCTCATTAGGTTCTGGCATCGTTGGGGAGGGAGCTGGCATCGTCAGTCGGTGGACATGAGACACAGTATTTCATGAGAAGGAGCTTCAGCAACCGGAAACTTTTTGGACTTGGGTGCGGTGGACAATTGGGAAAATGGGTCCTGCGACAAAAAAGCGGGATTTTTCCTGAGATGTAGTGAAATGGCGAAGTGAACCGTGCCGAGGCCGGTCACCCCAAGCAGCATTCGACGATCACTTGAGCGTTCGCAAACACAGCGTGTTGTTCGGCGTATCTGAGCACTTTCTGAAGGCTCCTTGCAACGCCGTCGCTGGGTGGGAGTGTTTTCTAGCTTTGGGCCACTTGCACCGTCGGGTTTGAACAATTACCCCGATTGAGGGGGGGTGTCACGCGATTTGTGGGAGGGAAACGGGAGATGGATGGCGCATTTTCCCGGGGATAGAGTCTCAGATAGGATATGCGGTGGGAGGGTCGCTGATCGGCCTGCAATCGGTCAGGGAAGGGGCAATACTGCCCTAGGGTTTGGATAGGGCATGGGCGGACGCAGATGCAAGGGATTCATGACGCAACGCATAATTAACGTCTATAATCCGTATATTTCACCCACATTAGACATGGAACAAGGCGACGACCGGGAGATGTCATTCTCGGGGAGCGATTCAGATCGTGCTACCCCTGATACGGCCGGTGTCCGGAACGGGGATGATGCTTCAGACCGACAGGCGGACGCAGACGCAAACGGTGAATCAGAATCTGATATCTTCAGCAGCGATGATGAGCCTGAGCCCCGACGCGTTGTGCCAAACGGAAAGACGGCGGAGAGCTCGAGTGGTTTGAGCAGTTCGGAGGGCAGCCCCGAGGAGAATGGTAATGGGGACGATTATGTACAGGAGAGTTCGGAGGAGTCAAGTGATGAAAAGGAGGAACCCCCGCGCAAGACGCGTGTTGGGCGATCGACATTTGCGTGGGATTTGGACCCGGATTTGTACGGTTTGAGACGGTCCGGTCGAATGAAGGCGCCACCCAAGAGATTTGAAGAGGTATATTTTGCTGGACATCTTTGTGAGATGCTTTCAACATAATAATCAACATATTGACATCTGATCAAGTCTCTAATGGAGAGGGATGATACCGAATCATCTGATGATGATGATAGTGGAGATGACTATGGACGGAAGAAGAAGAAGAGGAAGGGGGGTGGAAGACGAGTCGTCAAGAAGGGAAAGGCTGCTCCCAAAGCGCGTACCACCAAACGTAAGGACAGCTGAATCTATCCCTCAACAGGGCATGTATTGAAGCAGGTGCCTCTGTTATTAGCTGCCAAGTCGGAAGAAACTGAATCGGAAGAAGAACTATCTGACGAATCAGATTCTGACTTTGGAGCAAGCAGAAAGAAGAGAAAGGGAAGCAAGCGGCAACGAGGACGGCGGCGTCTACCATCTGAAGAAGAGACTGCACGATATGAGGCGCTCCGTTTCTCCACGCGTGGACCCCGGAAGAATTACGATGAGAAGATTTATGATGAAGAATTCGGCTTAAGCAGTACGGATGAAGATGTCAAGAAGAAAGGTCGGCAAAAGCTGACTATTGAGCCAGAGACGGCAGAGGGTATGATTCAGGTTGCGTAGGATATTCGCTCCGTTGCTTGTCTGATCCCAATGTTCTGACTGTAGACGAAGGGCTCACCATTGAGCAAGTATGTGACGAGAAGGAGGGCGAGTGGGAAACGTCAGGTATGAATGGATTTGCCTGCTTTACATTGGTTCATTGTCTCCTCAACACGTTGTGCAGATTCCGAAATGGTCACGGAGACCCGGTATATGATCAAGTGGAAAGGTCTATCCCACCGCCACAATACCTGGGAAAATGAAGAGTCTCTGCGCGACAAAAAAGGATTTCGCAAGGTTGAAAACTTTAGAAGGGCCGAACAAGACCGTATCGCCATGTGCGGAGACAACGCCGATGATCTCGATCAACTGAAAATCAACCAAGAAATCCGTCGTGAAATGCTTGACGACTACACCAAAGTGGAGCGTGTCATTGCAATGCGAGACGATGCTCCACAAAGTGCCCGAAATCCCACTGGTTCCTTAGAGTACCTTTGCAAATGGAAGGGTTTGGAGTACGACTCGTGCGCTTGGGAAACGGAGGAGGAGATCGCCCAAGAGTTCTCTCAAGAGATTGACACATTTCACGACCGCAAACGCAGCTCGCGAGTTCCGGATAAAAGCACCAAGTATGGCAATAATCGGCCGGCGTATGAACGCTTTCGGACGACCGAATTTCTGCCACATGAGCTGCGGGATTATCAGTTAATTGGAGTAAACTGGATGGCCAATTTATGGCACACGAAGCAAAACGGGATCCTCGCTGATGAAATGGGTCTCGGCAAAACTGTTCAATCCATCTCGTTCCTATCGTACCTGTTTCACAAGATGAATGTTTACGGTCCGTTCCTTGTCGTCGTTCCACTCTCGACAATTGGTTCATGGGCGCGAGAGTTCGCCAAGTGGGCGCCGGATATGAATCTAGTCGTATACCAGGGCAACGCCCGCGCACGTCAAATCATCCGCGACTATGAATTCTATCGCCCCTCTAACGCGAAGGAACCGCATCTGAATTTCAATGCGCTGTTGACCACCTATGAGCTCGTGCTCAAAGACAAGGATCAACTCGGCGCCATCAAGTGGGCATACCTAGCTGTTGACGAAGCTCACCGGCTGAAGAATGCCGAATCTCAACTCCACGAAGCGTTGAAGGACTTCTCGACAGCGGGCAGGTTGTTGATCACTGGTACACCGCTACAGAACACCGTCAAGGAGCTTATCGCTCTGATGCAGTTCTTGATGCCCGACAAGGCCGCCGAGTTTGCAGACTTCGACATTGACGTGAGCAAAGACCATCAAGAAGAGAAGATTGCTCGTCTTCAGTCCGTTCTTAAGGATATCATGATCCGCCGGTTGAAAAAAGATGTGGAAAAGTCTTTGCCGGGAAAGATTGAGCGGATCCTGCGCGTCGACCTATCACCTATGCAGACTCAGTATTATAAGGACGTCTTCACCAAGAATTACATGGCTTTGAACAAAGGCATCCGGAGTGGCCCGCAAGTGAGCCTCCAGAACATTGCCATGGAATTGAAGAAGGCGAGCAACCACCCTTACCTGTTTCCGGGCGCTGAGACTTACATCGGTCTCAGTCGCGAAGAGCAAATGCGTGGTATCATCATGAACTCCGGGAAAATGGTTTTGCTGGACAAATTACTTGCCCGACTGAAAGAAGATGGCCACCGCGTGCTCATTTTCTCGCAGATGGTTCGCTTGCTCGATATTTTGACTGACTATCTGAATTATCGCGGATACCAATTTCAGCGATTGGATGGGTCAACTGGGTCAGAAGCGCGAAAACGCGCTATGGACCATTTTAATGCGCCTGGCTCCACCGACTTTGTTTTCTTGTTGTCGACGAGAGCCGGTGGATTGGGACTGAATTTGGAGACCGCTGATACGGTCATTCTCTTTGATTTGGATTGGAATCCGCAAAACGGTAAAGACGGACAATGCTTTTTTGCTTGACTCCTCTCTCTAAATCTGATGGCTTCTGCCAATCTTTTCGCAGATCTACAAGCGATTGCGCGGGCGCACCGCATAGGTACGTATTTCTGGCCCGCACATCGTAAATGCATCATCTTTATCTCTTCTTAACAGTTATACCGTGTTACCATAGGCCAGAAGAAGATAGTCAATGTCTATCGCTTCATTGCCAAGGGCACCATCGAAGAAGAAATCATTGAACGCGCCAAACGGAAAATGGTCCTGGAATATTGCATCATTAAGCAAATGGACACGACGGGACAAACCATCTTTGAACGGCAGCAGAAAAAGCTGGGTGATTTGTCCAAAGTGTCCAACGAAGATTTGCAGGCCATATTGAAATTTGGCGCCCAGCAACTTTTCAAAATGGAGGATATCAAAGATGGCCAGGAGCCTATCGCATCAGCCAACAAACTGGACGAGCTCAACCTCGATGATATTCTAGCAAGAGCCGAACATCATGAGGTGGCTGAAGAGCAAGCGACGGCAGATGGTGGCAGCGAATTTCTGAAACAATGGGATGCAGTTGACGTCAAAATGAACCAACTGCAGTGGGATGACATCATTCCTGAGACGGAGCGTCGGAAAGCTGAGGATGAGGCCTTGCACCAGCAGCTGCTGGAACAAGAGCCACAAGGAAGGCGTCGCGCTGCAGCGGTGACTTACAATGGAGACTCGAAGGATAGCGACGGGGAGGAAACGGGCAAGAAGCGGAAACGCAAACCTGCTGGCGGGAGCTCCAAGAAAGGAAAGGGAAAAAAGAGCGGAAAGGCTTCAGGCGAGCTGGGGGAAAAGGAGGTTCGTGCGCTGATCAAGGCGATGAACCGATATGGATATATCGATACGCGCTTCGACGACATTATAAAAGATGCCGAGCTTGACGACAAGGATGTGGAAGTTGTGATTGACACGGCTAATCGCTTAGTGCAAGCCTGCGAAGATGCCGTTGCAGATAATGAGGAGAAACTGAACCGAGAGAAGGAGGACGGCGTCAAAAAATCGCGGGCAGAATTGAAGAAAATGATTCCGGCGTCATTTGGGGGGGTTACGCAAATCAATGCTGGGCAGTTCGTACAGAGGATGGCCGATTTGAAGGTTTTAAACGCCGAAATGGCTGGACTCAAGAGTCCGCTATCATTCCGCTTTCCAAACGTGGAGATCAAAGATGTGAGGGGGTGGGCATGTCAGTGGGGACACAGGGAGGACGCCATGTTGTTGGTGGGCATATATCTGCACGGATTTGGTTGCTGGGATCGAATCCAGGCGGATCCGGATTTGCCGTTCGCAAACAAATTCTTCCTTGGGGGCGAGAAGGACGAAAATGCGGACAAGAGCATACCGAAGTCTTTGCATTTGCAGAGACGGGGAGAATACTTGTTGAAGGTTGTGAAAGAATGGCGTGACGAGCGGGAATTGGCGAAGGCGGCGGTGGCGAAGAAGAAAAAGGGAGGGACGACCCCCCAAAGACAAGGGAGTGAGTCGCAACGAAGTAGGGACGCGAAAAGTTCCGTCGATAAAGCTTCCGCCAAAACCGCTGCAAAAACACCCACCAAAGCACTTGTCAAAGCACCGGCAAAAACACTTGCCAAGGCACCCGCGAAAACACCCGCTAAATCCCCGAAGGCAGCCCCCGGGCCGGCGAACGGAAAACCCAGTTCAAAGAAGGGCAAAGTGACACCATCGTCTACTAAGAGCCGATCGCGAGCCACATCACCAAATTCCTCCAATGGTGAATCGCCATTGTCCAGTGTCGGCAGCGCTTCAGAGAGGTCGGAGGAGGATGACTATGACGTGAGAGGATGCAAAGAATATCTTCGCCCAGTGAGACGTTCTCTCAACGAGTTGCGAGACTGCGCCCCGCTGGAGATTCATAAAAAGGCTCAAATCATCAAAGATCGTGTATTGGAGATTGGACGCTTCATTGAAAAGGATGGGCCACAACTTCCGTCCAATCTGCGGGTGGAAGATCTCTATAAATTCGTCGCTCAAAATTTCTGGCCAACAACGGACGTAGTCAGCTGGGAGAAGGTCCAGGCGCTGTATAGGACGGGTGAGAAGAACCTGGCATCTGGTACAGCGACCGCAAACGGGGGAACGCCCAACCGTTCACCAACGCTGAAAGAGGAGGCAGGACAGCCGCGTGAGGGTGGGAATGTGACCGAGCGGCCTCCATCAACTCCCCTCAAGCGCAAGCGCTCAGATTCGCCGGGGCCTGACGGGGACGATCTAGGCCGTCGGCGGCGCACGTCAGTGGAGACGGACAAAATTGTGCGGAAGCGCGAGCGATCCCGAACGGCTTCCCGCAGCCGCTCGCGAGAACACAGGGGACGAAAAACAGATGACGGGGAAGGGCATAGCAGGCGGGGTTCTGGGGTTAGTCGGAGAAGCCGAAGTCGGAGTCGGTCCCCAAAGCGCCCAAGATCTGTGGAACGCCGGCATTCTCGCAGTCGGTCCCGGGAGCATAGAAGAGAGCGTGATCGTGGCGAGCGCCGTGAAAGGGATAGGGATAGGGATAGGGATCGAGACCGCGATCGTGAAAGGGGACGAGACAGGGACCGGGAGAGGGACCGAGAGAGGGAACGAGAGAGGGAACGAGAAAGGGAGCGAGAAAGGGAGCGCGAGAGGGATCGTGACCGCGGGAGGGACAGGTATCGGTACGAGCGGCGGAGGAGCCGGAGTCGAAGCAGGAGTCCTCGCCACAGGGATTGGGACAGGCGATACTGATTGGCGAATTCCCGCCAAGCAGAGGGGCATTATAAGATCTCTGGACCGGACTGTGGAGATTCTGGGAAAGTGGCAAAGCGGGAATGTTCCGTCACTCTGCACCATACCCAAGTTTCCAGCATGTATGTCCTTTTAAGACAATATAAAACTGATGCAAACACAGTTTTGGTCTTTTTTTTTTGATTTTTTTTTCCTTGGTTTCCTGCGCAAGAAGAGATTAGGAGCATGGAAGGGTCAACACCGTTTGGTATCAGATATGTATCCCAAGCAACCATCATTGTAGTCTAACTCATGGAGTCCTCATGACCCGTGGCATCATTTATTTCTCAATCAATCATTGGATCAGCCTCCGTATGATTTCCAAAAGCGCACTCTGTTGTACCTCTGTCAATCGGTCGTCGCATTCTTCGATGATCTGACATGTTTCAAAAAGAGAGTTCATATGACCTATCTCACGGGCTTTGCGTCTTCGAGTTTCTTGTAAAATACATAGCACATTCAACTCAAGTGGACGTACAGGACATATACAATCAAAACCATGTCGGGTCTCAAATTGAGTAACATGACTTTTTCAGCCTTTGTCAGATCAAAACTGGTCATCGCCATCCATGAAACCGGTGATTTGGGGAGCATCCTGCAGTTTACATGTATTTTTGAAGACATGACAGGACCTTAAAAAACAAGAGCCATGGGGAACATTGCTTCAGGTATGCCTTCAAGAGCTGCTCCCATGCCTCATATTCCACCGTTTACAGTTCTGGAATTCCTCGTTATGGAACTGCCTATTTTGTCGCCAGTGCCCTGGGTCCTTCCGCTGCGCCTCGAGTTCTTTCAAAAACAAGCAGACCTCGGCATTGCTCAGCTTAAAAGGAATGTGAAAAAGGGAGTGGCGGGCAGGGTGAACCACGTTAATTGGGCCTCTATGCGTCATAGTGAAGAAAATCCCAGCGGAGGAATCCCACGACCAAGAGCGGGGTAACTGGGTGTTCGTAAGTCTGTTTCTTCCCAAGACTGAGTTTGTTCTCGCTTGCTGGTTCATCCTGTATTCAACAACGACGCCCAACCACACATGATAATCCCAGCAGTTACGTCCACTTTCCCGACATCGGACGCTACCAAACCTACGGCCCAAAGCCCTGGTACTTACGGAGCCCCAACCGCAAATTGATAACTTCCATGGATGATTGGGCAACGACGCAAAAGCACGGTGTGGGAAATGAGAACGTTGCTGTCAGGGGTCCTGCCGCCTTTTATACAGGCGCAATATGTCCATTTTTGGATTGGATGGTGGAACCAAGAAAGTGACCCACCAACTCGGAGGACTCCAGAATCCACAATCCACCAACCCCCAACAATCAAACTATTGGCCGCCTCCACCCTACCTACCTAATCTCGCCCTTCCCATCCCTGCGCAAAGTGAACCTCCACCTCCCTCCCGCTCCTGGTTCTTCTCTTGATTTCATTATTTATGGCTTCTCAACCGACGCACCATGATCCGGACGCACTGCCGCCCGAACAGCTCGGAATGTCTGTCGACTCCAGATATGAGGAAGAACTCAAGGCAAAACTTAATCACCTACTAAACTGGAGGAACGAAGGGTAAGGACTCGAAGTTGTCGATTGAGGCGGTGATTGTCTTCCTTGATTCGGTGCGGAAGTTCGATGGGTTCGTGGTGGCCGCCGCCGATGCCGCGCGTTTACGGGTGGAAGTGACAGGATATATCGTAGAAAGGACATTGCCGCCTCACACAATGGTTTTGCTGATTGAGGCAGGGTCATCAGGCTTGTTAATGGTCTTTTGCATCGCCACCTAGATTTGCCGGATCGCTGCCCGTTAGCTTCGACCATACGCACTTGCAAGCATTGGAGCGGGAAGATTATTTCGTATGCGAAAAAAGTGACGGTGTACGATATTTGATGCTGCTGATGGTAACCCCAGCAGGGCCGGCGGCTTTCATGGTAACTTGTTGAATTTGTGAATTTTAACGTAGTGACAGTTTCGGTTGCTGACTGTTTCTCAGGTTGACAGAAAAAACAGCATTCGATATGTAGATGTTAAAGTACCATTACCGCACAAAAATCCGAATCACAAAAATCAGAACGAATGGAAGCACTTCCACAATGAAACGTTGCTGGACGGCGAGCTTGTTGTGGATGTCGATGGATCCCAGGTAGCCGCCGTGATGAACTTGCGCTGAATTACGGCCGCTACTGACAATCATTTTTGTTGCGAGGAAGAGGATCTTGCGGTACCTGGTATTCGATTTAGCTGCTGCTAATGGCATCAGTCTTATGCAACGCTCGTACAGCACGAGGCTTGGGGTTCGTAGGGGCAGATTTGGGCAGTTGTGATGAATTAGGGCGCTGAACTGTTGCTGCACCTCTTCAGATTTTGAAGCAGGACGTACTCAAACCGTGGGATATGTATCTGAAGTCCCATCCAGATCTGAAGGAAAAACAACCTTTCATGTAAGATCCATGGTTTTCTGATCTTCCCTTACATCATTCATGGATATCAATCCCGACCATCATCGCAGAATTGAAATGAAGAGACAGGAGCGATCGTATGGGATGAAAATCGTTCTTTCGTCGCTGCCGAAACTTAAACACGGCACCGATGGACTGATCTTCACTCCCGCGAAGATGCCATACGTTCCAGGAACTTGTCACAGATTGTAAGGCATTTTGCTTCTGCTCGGTTGTCACTTAAGGCTCAACCCAACTTTGTATTTGGTTTGAAGATTAAAATGGAAGCCTCCAGAAATGCATACAGTGGATTTCAAAATCAAAGTCGTCTTCAACAAGGAGAAAAAGCCCCAGTATCAACTTTGGGTTGCGAAATCAGGCGTACATGCCTCTCATGATATCTTAACGCCTGAATCGGGGTTACTGGAATTGTAAGTTAGGACTTCCTTGTGTCTTAATAAGTCTGCAAACTGAGTGTCGTGTTCCCGCTAGATGGCGACAGAAATCCCCGGATGGGAAAATCGGGGAGTTCAAATGGGATCCCAAGTGGACAACCATGATATACGATGACGGGTATGCCGCAACTTCAAAACAGGGGGGGTGGCGGTTCGTACGATTTAGGTGGGTTTTTCAATTGTGGAGCTTTTATGTGCGCACGGATCATGGATGATCTACCGCTCTCCAGGGAAGACAAAGACATGGCCAATGACGAGGCTGTCGTTCAGAAAACTATGGAGAGTATCAAGAATGGAGTCACACAGGAAGAGGTAGGTATGCGTTGCCATAGGTCTTTCCTCGATTTGGCTTCTCAGTACTGTTGGTGAAAATTCAGTTGGAATCCCGGATTGAGAGCATACGAGCCCATTGGAAGGCGCGAGAAAGGGCGCAACAACCGCCCCAGGGTCAAAACCTGGCCAGGTTTGAACGATTTGAAAACCACATGGTGTGACGAGCAGCCGTATCTCACTTTCCTCGTCCCTGTTCTTAGCGCCAATCAACAATCGCCTACATCTCAAGGAGTTCCATCAGTAATCCCTCCCACTCCCTCAACCGAATTTCCGCCCCACATCGATGGTTCCGTTTTTGAATCTCACATGCGGAGAGTTTCGACGCAAAGTAATATGTCGGATATAACAGATTCCGACAAGACCAGAAGGCGGTCCTATGACATAGCGCGTCGGGAATCAATTGATCAGCAGTCTCCCACAAAGGGTCTGCCGACATTGGGTGGGGCAAATGGGAAAGAGCTACCAAGCGGTGTTACTTTAGGGGGTCCAGGAAGTGGAAAGAGTGCGGGGGGCGGGAAGACCGGTGGTAGTGAGACAAGTGGTGGAGCGAAACGGTTGAGTTTCTCAACGGAGACGTCGGAGGCGGTTGATCGGCAGAGTGAGACGAATGGTCGGCGAGATGATAACAAGGTTGAGGGGGAACCTGAGGCATCGGCAGCAAAAAAGGACGCAATGGAGTGTGATGAAGCTGAGCCAGTCGCTGAATCAAAACCGGAGGGGATTGAGGCGAAAACAACGCTGCAGGACACGAAACCCACCTCACCCTCGCATGTCCATGTGTCCGAGGTGAAAACAGGATTCAGTGTTCGATCATCATTTGCTCGCCCGGTGGACCGGAAACCGATGGACCCGAAACCAGGGGACTCGAAATCAGGGGACCCGATTTCGGTGGGCGCGATACCGGCGGACTTGATGGAGGTGGACCAAAAGCCGGGGGACCGAAAATCTCGAGATTTCGTGGAACATACGTCGGGTAATGGCACACCGGTTCCATCAAACGGATCAGCGCAGATGCTGCCAGCAAAACCTTTGATTTTGCCTGCTATTTACATGCCCGAAGATCCAGAAACATCGATGAATCGGAAAGTCTCCGTTGCCTCCACGGATCGGCCCCCAGAGTCCGTTCAACGCCAGCAGAGGGGTTATCATGGAGATGAAGCGATTGGTATGGACGTT
The DNA here is from genome assembly GCA_027604605.1 of Borealophlyctis nickersoniae. Classification (NCBI taxonomy): domain Eukaryota; kingdom Fungi; phylum Chytridiomycota; class Chytridiomycetes; order Rhizophlyctidales; family Borealophlyctidaceae; genus Borealophlyctis; species Borealophlyctis nickersoniae. The sequence continues at coordinate 14,048 of JADGKA010000669.1, forward strand.
GATGAGGAAGAAGAGGATGTTGTCGTTGCGGGGGAGGGAATTGCAATCCCCATCGAAAGGCTTGCAGTGTCAAAGAGTATCGAGGATTCAGCGCCGGCAGCAATTGCTGACACTCGCGCGCCGGCTTTACCCGCCTCTGCTGCTCCCGTTGCACTAGATAAACTGCCTGACAAACCAGCGAAAAAGCCAAGAAAAAAACAAAAGGCCAAAGAAGATGCGGGGAGAGAGGAAGAAGGGTTGCCCGCTGGGTCATCAGTAGTGAAGAGAGAAACGATCAAACGGGAGAAAAAGGAGAAAAAGGAGAAAAAGGAGAAAAAGGAGGGGACACCCATGAAAAGGGAGGGGAAAAGAGGGAGACCAGCAAAAGGCGCCGCGTCGATAGCGACCACTCTGGCAGACTCGGCACCCGCGTTTAATCCTCTTCAGCTGCCCCAACCTCCACCTGTGCTTGTACATGGTCGCAGACAACGTGCTGGGGGAGAAGATGACGCTTACGATGAGGATTCCAGTCCCGATTCGGGGTTGCCGCCCAGCGGAGCAAGGTCTGCTCGCACGGGTGGCAGCCTCGCATTCATAGCTCCCTTGACGATGGGAGGAGGGGCTCCAGCTGTCCCGCTGACCCAGGGGGGAGGCCATCGACGATCATCGTCAAATCCGGCACACGCGCAACTGCAACCTTCACCGCCGATTCCAATGACTACCTCAACCTCTGGACCAGCGGACGCATTCGCTCGACGGCGATCTTCCATGTCAGCCGGTCCGCAGTACCAGCTCCGACCGCAACCTCAGCAACAACATGATACCCATGCGGAGCAGGCTCCCATACCCGTTTATCTATCTCCGGACGCACCACAACAGTTTTCCCCCGTAGAACGATCTGCATACTTCCCTTCGCAATCATCTGGGGCCGTAGGGTACGATCGACGCCATCATCCGCACCCCGGCTCAGTCCATCACCCACCGCCTGGGCACCAACAGCCCTTCGCCCCGCCCCCGGGTGCCTTTCACCCCGCGTCTGTGGCACGACAACAGCAGGAGCAGTCACATTTGGGGAGCGCGGCGAGGCAGCCAGATGAACGGACGTTGGGTGGCGGTGGTTTCCGATCACCGGGGATTCACGGCCAACAGAGCCCACCGGTTGTCTCTCTCGCAGGATCGACAACACCGCCCTTCCAGCCACTGGGCACACCCGCCGGGCATCTTCGCCGAAGGAGCGGTTCTGGTGTGCCTATGCCACCACCAACCGCAGGATCACGGCAATATCAATCCATGGCGGGTTCGCCCCAGCAGCACTCGGCATATGGCTACGGACCTGGGGGTGGCACTTCAAACACGGTCCGGGTCATTCCCACAACAGCTGGGCCGCATCCCTATGTAATGGTTCGCCCACAAGGGCAACCTCAACACCACGGGCGGGAAAGAGAAAGGGATTCCCAATACGACCAGCGAATGATGATACAGCAACAGCAACAACCGCAGCAGCAATCGCTACAAGTAACCACGCCTCAACAGCAACATCAGCAGCATCAGCGTCATCCTCAGTCCCAGGGTCATCAATCACAACCACCGCACCAACCACAGCCGCACCAGCAGCAGGCACAATCAAGGCGGTACATCTTACACCCCGACATGGACCAACCCTCTCCGAATGTTCCGGGACCTAACCAGACGTATGATGTGCGTCACGGTGTCCAATCCAATCCATATGGGCCGGCTGGGGAATCATATGCGGACGGGAGGTACAGCGCGCGGGGCGGGCCCACGCAGCAACCACCACACCCTTTGCAGCAACAACTTGGGGCTCGTCCGGGCGATCGACCACCTCATCAGCCGCACCCACAACTACACCAGCCGCAATTGCCATGGCAGAATCCACGGCCGTCGCAAACACCTGTAGCAACATCTTCTGCTCACGCTCACTCTGCGCCGGTGATACCTGCCAAACGCCCAAGTGCATGGCTGGACGTTGTTCTCAACAATCCCGATGAAAGTTCAGAACCTAAACGGAATAAAAATGATTGAGGATGGAGGATGAGGGGATGCGCGCGGGCAGGTTCCGCGATATTTCTTCGAGATGGGGTGTGGGAG
>JADGKA010000670.1:0-16097 GCA_027604605.1 Borealophlyctis nickersoniae
CCACCAACCCACTCACATTATCAATAATCTGATTATTCAAACTCAACGCCACCTCACTCTTAAACGTCGACGGCATATCCCCAAAGATATTCTTCACATCGATCCCCCTGTTCCGCTCCCACACATAATCATAGTAATCCAGCACCCGTTGCTGCATGTCCCGGTCCATGTCCCGGTCCGCCATGTATTGTCGGATGGCTTCCATTTTTTGTTGGTATGCCACGCGGCGGGCGTTCATGTTTGAGAGGGTCGAGGCGACGGTACCTGTGTGTGGAAGGTTAGAAGAGGGGGGAAGGGAGGAGGGGGAGGGGGAAGTACCTGAAATGTATCCGAAGAAGAGGTTTCCCATGGTCATGGTGAAGAGCGCGAAGATGCGTTCGGAGTCGTTTTCGGGGTGGATGTCGCCGTAACCCGTCGTAGTCATTGTCGTCACTGAGGGGAGGAGGGAATATGAAGTTGCGTTTAGCGAGTGTTTAAATGATACAATCATAAATGACAAATTTGTCCACAGTATATCCTCCCCACGTAACCCGCGGCATACAAGCTTGAAACAGGAATACTCACATGACCAATATAAAGAACCGGCATAGATACTCGCCAAAGACGACCCCTCCCACCCCTTGTTGATAACCCACGAATCGTCCCTACAACTTTTCATCATCCTCGTCGTATCCCACTGCAAATCCCCCGAACACGCATTCGCAAACCACACGCAACAAATCAAATGCGTCAACAAGCTCAAATAGACCACAAACTTGACAATCTGAATCGAAAAGCTCGCATGGAGTTTGTTCTCCTGTCTCCTAAAGAACGTCAACACCCTGACGGTCCTCAACAACTTCCACAGCCGAACCAACGCGAGGACTTTAACCCCCTCAATCTTCCCTTCACCCTCCCCGACATGCGCCCACCCCAACGCAATCAAATCCACCGGAAAATTCGCAACAATATCGAAATAAAAATCGTAAGTCTTCATATAATTCATCGCCATCTCTTTCGGAAACACGACCCAGAACCCGCCTTGGAGGTACGCCATGTGGAATTTCAACCATATATCCACGAGAAAGCATACGTCGAGGATGTACGCTACTGCCCACGCGGCGGGCGACGAGTATTGGAACGCCGCCATGAAGGATGTGAGGAGGGCCAGGAGGATCGCGACGAGGACGATGAAACGGTTCCAGTGGGCGAGGAAGGGGCCTTCCGGGATCAGATAGAATTTGGCCATGCGTTCTAGGAGGGTGTCGCCGTTTTGGACGGGGAGGAGAGAGGGTTTGCGGTCTTCGCCTTTTTCGGACATGGTTGGGGGTATTGCGGTGCCCGGTGATATCAAGTGGGTATGGTGGGTGATTGAAAAGCCGGAAAGGGGCAGAGGTTTGTTGAGAAAAATTGGCGTGTCGCTTCTGAGGGTGTGATTTGGAAGCGACGTCAAGACCCGTTGAGAAGAAACCGCATAGAGGTGAAGATCTCGATAAATGGGATGAGCTAAATGGTTTTTGGAGGAAAAGACACAGGGAAAGCAAATGGATGTTAAACCCCATGTTCTGATGCAAGGCATGCCATCGCTCGCCACCAACCCCTCACCTTCCGACACCTAACACTCTTTAGTAAATGCGAAACCTGTCAAGTTCCAGCGACAAATGATGATGTTAACAATTGAGCGCTGGATGGATTCACCATCGCCACTATACCAAACCGCACTGTCCCACAAGAATGGAAAGGGCACTCACACAGACGAATACGTGAACCCGCAACGTTGCAGTGGGTATCAAACCACCCAATCACGGAGCGAGGGAAGATGTGGTTGGTGGGATCTCTGGAGAGCGCGAGCCGAGTTGTGCAATCGCCCGCGGATTGGGAAAAGTAAGTTTTGAAAAAAGAAAATGAAAAATGAAACCACAAGACAAAGTTAGCCCAGTTATCTTACCCATGCATTCAATCAATACACTGCGCTCCCCCGATCACAACTCAAAATATAAACGCGTCATTGTTCTATGCCCGGATTTCGAGATCATGTTGGGTTTGTTTTGACACATTGTTCAGATCCGCCGATTTCCATGTCCCTGTTTGTTGGGAATCGTAGATTGTAATCAACCCATATCAAAAAGTAAATTCCATTGGATACCCTATTTGAAACGTGGTAAAAACCCATTTTTTGAACGGGCGAATCTTTTGATTTCTGATGGTTTAAAGTGTGGTTTTGAGTGCTATTTACTACCCCGCCTCCATAAACCACAATGCCCACCCAACACCCCGCTTCTCGCTCCCCGCTCCATTTTCTTAATTAATTAAACCCTTGGTTGAGCATGCACATTCGCAGCTCTGTTTAGCAACAGACGGACTACCTCCACGCGTCCCTTTTGCTGCCGCCAAACGCAAGGCTTCGTCGCCACCGACATCTACCTCCGCACCATTCTCCAACAATAAACGGGCGACCTCCACATGTCCCTTTTTCACCGCCGACCGCAAAGCTTCATCGCGTCGGGCATGCACGTCCGCCCCCTTCTGCAACAACAGACGGACCACGTCCAGGTGTCCATTTGCTGCCGCCAAATGCAAAGCTTCTTCGCCATGGGTGTGCACGTCCGCCCCCTTCTCCAACAACAGACGGACCACTTCCACATGTCCCTTCATAGCCGGCCAATCCAAAGCTTTGTCGGCTTGCACATCCGCGCCCTTCTCCAACAACAGACGGACCACGTCTAGGTGTCCGTTGTCTGCCGCCGAACACAAAGCTTCATCGCCGTCGGCATGCAACATCCGCACCTTTTTCCAACAACAGACGGATCACCTCCAGGTGTCCATATTCTGCCGCCAAACGCAAAGCTTCATCGCCTTCGGCATGCACATCCGCTCCCTTCTCCAACAATAAACATACGACATCTAGGTGTCCCCCTTCCGCTGCCCGCACGAGGGCATCGTCGCGTCGGGCGTGCTGGTCCACCCCTTTTTCCAACAAAAGCTTGACGATATGCACGTCATCGTGCACGAAGCGGCCCAACTCCAAACACCACCTCACCACGTCTACATGACCCTTGCTCACGGCCCACTCCCAACACTTCCAGGTACTCTGACTCCATCTCCAGCGCGCTTCACCCCACACAAGGTCGTTGGTGGTGATGACAGACGAAATTTCCTTATTCAGGCGTTGTATGTTGCGAGCGTCGACGGGGTGACAGTGCCTGGCGATGATGGGGAATATGTCTGACGGTAAGACGACAGCAGGGGACATTTCTTCGTGTGGAAGTGTGGTTTGAAGTTCGCTGGTGGGGGTAGACTGGCGGAAGTTTTCCACAAAGAGTGAAAGTATCTATGTGTCGTCGTGGGGACTGGTCGGTGGTAGAAAATTGGAAGAAGTTTGTGCGTAGGGATGAGCGGATGCCGACTGGCGGGGGCGGTTTTCCTCGTGGGAATAGTGGCAACCGTCTGAAGAGGAAGCAGACGCAATTAGCCTGAGCCTCTGGAGGGCCGCGCACGTCTCCTCCGCTTTAGTGGTTGGGTGCACTCACCGGGTTTTCAATATAACAATGAAAAGAGGGAGTTGTTGCTGGAAACAGCCTTACAGGAGACAACGTCTGCTGCACGTTTAGATAGATTGCGGAAGGAGCACTATGTGGGCATCTGCTTATGGAATGCTGTGGCTTACATAAGCACCTATGCGAAGCGGAGTTGAACTTTGCTTGGAGAAAACAAACTTCCCCAAAATGTCCACGTACACCGTATACGACTACATTAAAGACTGTATCATCCCTAATCTCAAGCTGATTCCCACTCTCTGCAACTCATCCACATCCACCACCTCAAGTTGTCCCCATACCAACCTCCACGTTGTTCGAAAATGGGACACATTCGACCCCCACCTCACCACCTTCCGCTCAAATGTCCTCAAGACCACCCCCTGCACCCTCCGCCCACCACCTCCTCGCGTCGTGCCGGCAATCACCAAAACAATGGTACACGCCCACACCGACCTGCCCGTATTCTCCATCCTCCAAGATTTGGCCCCACTCGTCGGTATTCAACTGGGCTACTTTCTTCCCGTGGATGGAAACAAAAGTGTCGTGGGCGATCCGGACCGTATATGGGTTTCGGAGTCTGACCCTTTTAAGACTTGCAGGGTGGTGATTGAGTTTACGACACCGTGGGAGTTTACATGTGAAAACATTGTTGATGCGTACAGGGATACGCCTGCCACAGATGTGGTCACCCTTGTTCACCAACTCTACCCGTACATGGCATTCAACCGCAACCGGTTCGGTGTCATCTCCACGTTTGAGAATACTTGGTTTTGCCGTAGGGTGGCCGGTGGTACACTGGAGATTGCAGGGCCGTACACGTACAACGGAAAGGCCCCATATATTTTGGAAGCATACCTGACGTTCCTCATGTTGGTGGACCAGGAAGGGGTTTACACCTCCCTGACGAGTTCACGGGATGCATTTGCAAGAACCAACCAACTTACTCCCCGCGACCTGTACATATCAACGAGCTTCATTTCATCCATGGCCGAGCATGCAGCAGAGTCGGTATTGTCATGGAGGGAACACTACACAGTTTCCCCGCCATGTTCAAATGTGTCGATAAAACGAAACACGCCGAGTACGCCACAGAGTTGGAACGGGAAGTTGCGGTGTACCGGCACCTAGAACCACTACAGGGTCACCGCGTTCCCAAATTCTATGGGTTTGTGACCGTGTGGGGCATGTTGGATATTTTAGTCATGGAGGTAGCGGGGGTCAGGATTGACGAGGAGGTGTGTTTGGTGGTGGGTGGTGAGGAGTGTGTTAAACGTATGATGAAGGAGGCGTTACGAGAGGTTCACGAGAGGGGTGTTTTGCATGGGGATGTACGGGTGGAGAATTTCTTGTGGGATGTGGGGAAGGGTGTGGTTAGAGTGATTGATTTTGGGATGGCGGTGGTGAATGCGTCGGTGGAGGAGTTTGAGGGTGAGATGGGTGGTGTTGATGAGTTGCAGATTGTTGGGGATTGCTCATAAAGTCTCCGACGGACCCAACACACACATTTATTAGGGCCACGGCAACGGAACCTTACTCACCAACCCCTCAAACCCGTCCTGCGCACACTTTTCACTCGCCAGCCGACACCCAAACCTCGCAGCCTCCTCTGCACTGCGTTTGCATGACAGTGCGAGAATGCATCCCGCGATAAAGGTATCTCCCGCACCCACCGTGTCGACCACCGCGTCGACGCGTGGTGCTGGGACGTGGATGATGGAGGCGGAGGGGGTGTTCACGAGGGTGTATGCTCCTTCTGAGCCCCACGTTACAAACAGTACCGCGCTGCGAAGAAAAATCAAGTGAGAATCAACTTGTACGCGAGCAGGTGAGTGCTCAAAGCACTAACGCACTTACCCAACACGACACGACCCCCTCACACTCTCCAAAAACCGCTCCGGCGCACCCGTGAACCCCGTCCCCTCCACATACACCCTCGAAAAAAACAACACATCCGCTTTCCCCACCAAACCATCCAACCCTTCCCTCCCCGGTTTCTCAAACTCTATCGACACGGTATTCATCCCCCCGCCTCCACCGCCAAAACGACTCCGGGTGGTTAACAACGTGTCCACCATACATGTTACCTCCCCCACATTCCTCCCTTCAATATGCACCCACGACTCCTTGCCCTCTGCGTCCACCGCGTCGAGGGTGGGTAGGACCGTACCCTGGAATTCGCGGACCGTGAAATCGGGGACCGTGTTGTGGTTGATGATGGTGCGGGAGTGGGGGGTGGAGATGATGTAGGAGGTTGGGTCGGTGTAAGTGGCGCCGCGGAACGTGGAGTTGGTGAGGCGTATGGTGTGGGATTTGAAGTGGGTGGGGATGGAGGTGGAGGTGGAGGAGTCGTTTCTTGTGTGATTTATGTACGTGTCAGCGTATTTGATAGGGACATAAACATCATACACCGCACACACGTATACACACACACATTGTTTCCATTCCCGGCGGGTCACCAGCAAACGCCCCAACAAACTCCAACTCCAACCCCGCGTCCCGACGATACTGCGACAGGACCTGCAATGTGTTTGCAGCGTTTCCACCAACCCTTGTTGCAACGTTTGTGGCGCGTTGCTTTGAGTCTTCTTTGGGGAAGGAGTCTGTGAAGAGAAGGACGTCCTTGTAGACTGCTCCTACGGCGAATACGACTGTTTTTGTGGTGGACATTTGCCTGATGGAGGTAACTTGAATGTCTCGCCAGCTGGTCGGACTGCTGCCGGCGCTGCTGCTGCTCGTGCGATTACATAATCCGTCTGAGGGTTCGGACGTCTTTCATAACTAGGTATATAAGTAATTTGTGTCCAGGTTGTACGATCCGAAACGCCGGGTAGCGCCAATCACTTCAATGCTCATCCCACACCCAACCAACACAAAAGAATGTCAACTCCAAACCGGCCCGCCTCCAGCAGCACGGACGGACGAATCCTCGGTGGTTACTACGACAGTCCCCATAAAACTTGCGTATCCACACTCTACTTCACAGACTTGGGAACAACATCTTGGTGCGTATTGGACACGAGGACGTACAAGGAGGATTGTGCGGGCATACCGCGACGGTGTATAATGACAGGATGTGGAGTGTCGGCGGGTTTCGGATTCTTGATCAGGCTGAATGTGAGTATTGGGGAGCCGGAGGCGAGCAGTTACGCAAAATTGGGGTTCGAACCAAGCGCGCCCCGGAGAAGAGCGATTACGCAAACTTTGAGTCACACTCGAAAGCGAGCGAATGCCAGCCTCGATCTAACCCCAATTTTTGCGCACCGGCACGAGCGAAGCGATGTGCTCTGGTCGGGTAATAGTCAACGTAGGGTTACACTTGCTCTAACACCAAATTGGCCACCGGATTTGCGCAGCAAACGCGTTTACGGTTCGCCGAAGCAAATCCGACATTGTTCATCCACTTTCCACATGAAGCATACCGCTTTTGTTTTAGCAAAAGCCGATGGGGATGAATGCGGGGGGTGAAACCCGTGCTTGTCGATTTGCGCAAGCAAATCACACCTGGTTTCACCACTCGACATACGAAGCATAGTCCGTGACCGTGACCGAAATGAACGTAACAAACGGCAGGACCGAAAGTCGTGATGTTGATGACGGACTTGTTGTTTCTCCATGAATGATATGTGCGTGTGTTGGCCGATGAGTGACGTAATAAAACACTGCAACGTATGTGGGCAAAGGGACGGTGCGCGTGCCAGGCTGACTGTTGCATGGGGAAAGGGAACCTTCCACAATGGAAGTTCCAGACCGCTACCACCTAATGCTTTTCTGCGGTTAAGACCTCGGCGTCGAAAAGGCAAGGCACCAAAACTGATACAAGGTGGTTCGGGAGTTGAGGTGGTTCGGGAGTTGAGGATTGGGGGTTGGATACCCAATTCCTCTTTGCGCAGCCTTGATGGGTGCTCAATACCCGGTACATAGTCTTGCAGACTGCCAGGAGAGTTTAATCTGCGTGGACCGTTTACCTGTGGTTAAGCCCTTGCGCTTGACAAGGCAAGGCACAAAAAAATTGTTGGGAGTCCCGGGGACCGGAGATTGGGGGTTGGATACCCAATCACTCTTGATGGTGATCGACATGCGCTGCGGCCTTGCGGATCGGTAAAGAAGGGCAAAAGTTTGCCACTGATGAACCCAAAAAACTTTCTATATGCATATGAGATGTTGGGCCAACGGTTTTGAAACCACTAACCCAAGGTTCTAGCGGACGCCATTATTACTACCGCCCCAAGAAGCGGAAAAAAAAAGATTTAGTCTGCATCAAGACTTTCCGTGTGCGTAATTTAAGAACTTGAGTATTGACCAAAGGCAAAGCACATAAACCATGACAGTTACAGCGAAAGTTGAAGATTGCGTGTTGTACCCAGTCATTCGGCATGCGCGCGCAGCGGTGACGAACCCCGCTGTATAAACACTAAGACCGCTACCTGTGATCATCTTCTGTGCGTGGACAATTTACATGTGGTCAAGACCTTGCGCTTTGACGAGGCGAGGCACAAAAAAATCCTGATGAAAACTAATGAGTCTGGTCTTGCAGGGGGTTGGGCCGTCAAAGGTCTGGTGCCAACAAACCAAAAAAAGTAGTCGAAAGTCTCGACCAGTGGGAATAGGGGTTTGGATACCCAATCATTCCGGTCGCCCGCCTGCTATGGATGCTTTGACACTGGATGGAAGTTCTTGCCGATGGGTGATAGAGGGCGGAAGTTTGCCGACCATGAACAAAAAAACATTAAAATGGCACGTGTACACATGGGCTGTCCGGGAATGGGTTTGAAACCGGTGGTTAGTCCTACCCAAAGTTCTAGCAGAATTGCTCTGTGAAAGTCAGCAATGGGTTGCGAACAGACGCGTTCCAGTTCTTCGCGTACGCGGCAAACGAGTACGGGTGTGGTGCAGTTCTTGGGAGTCGCTCTGCAGAACGCAGGAGACCCCATCCCTGACTATTCATGCCGAGTTGTGCGCTTACCCTACCTCCTCAACTGCAACCACGAATGAGTAATCATAACCAAAAGGTTCATCCCAAGAAGGCAGCAGTTTATGTGTGATCTCCGGTGGCGCGAAATTGAATGAGTCCGTTCAGGGTTTCGACGATAAACCCCGCACACGCATACGCAACTGCTTTTTCATGGTGATTTTTTGCGAGGGCACTAAGGAGATAAAAACCCGCTAACTGATACACAAAACATAGTTGAGAGTACTCCGTTGATTTTGTTAATCCATTGATAACCCCATTCTGTGCGGCGGACGTGGACCATGATTTGAGGTGATTTGAGGGAATCCCCAAAATGTGACTCGTAGTGTGCCTGATATTGGGGGCACGGTGCTCTTGTGGTTGGGCAGGTATCCTAGTACGTGTGAAAGAATAGGTTGGGCGCAATTACCGCGTCGCATACCTAGTTTCATCATCTCACTTGAGAGTTTTTTTTTTTACCGCCATTTGGTTTGGCGTTCAGTCAACGGTACGTTAGATACCCATGCAGCATTTGCGTTTCGTTGTGGTGTCTCGTCCGCCCACTGCTCCTTGCCTGGCCTTCAGGAAGATTGTTGGAGCGCGCAACGACTGCCTTTCGAGCAAGTGGGCTTTCGCGTGCGCAGTTGACCAAGCGCAGTTGGCCACGCGCCGTCGACTGCGCTCAACTGTGCAGTAATTCCCAACTATGATATCCCCCACGGAGATTCTTGCCTGCACGCACGCACGCAACAACTGGTCCATGCCTATCTTAAACCAAGGAAAGAACACCAAAAGCTGTATTGCCTCTGGAACAGCTTCACGGACAGCACACATAAGCGGCGGCATGCGTTTATTTACGCAATAAACGAGGAGCAAAAACAAAAAGTTACAGCACGCAGTATTCCCGTGTGGTCCCCCACCACAGTACTGACTGCGCCATCACCAGCTTAACTTCGGAGATCGGACGGGATCCGGTATATTCTGGTGTGTATGGCCGTAACAGTATGATGTGGTTGCGAGGTTGTTCATATCCTTTGTCGCCGAGCGGGTGTAAGGGAGAATGTAAATGGAAGGTCTACTGCTATAGTACGAATGCGTAATTCAATTCCGCAAGAGGAGGAGAGAGAGAGTGTGTGTGGAGGGACAGGAACGATGCTTATAACATGTTTGAATGCGTGCGCGCCGTTTTTCTGAATTGCGTGGCGCGCAAAAGAAGGTGAGCCGACGCTCTTCGTATCCAGGGAAAGGTGAGACAAAGAACCACGGCAAGACTAAGGCGTCAGTTGCCGCTTCCGAACTGCGCATGTCCGGTTCGATTCTCATTTTTTGCGGCGCCCGATTTCCCATGTACCGGTTTTGGATACCCAGTTTTGCACAATTGCGCAGCGGACGGTGTCCAGCCAGACTCCTCTAGCGTGGGGAGGAGAAACGACTCGCTCAAACCCCATAATCCACACGGCAACGCAATTTTGTAGTCGTTTTTCTTTTGAATCCGGCCGGAACGCAAAAATGTGATGGAACCGTGATCTATTCGAAGCTCATGGAATTGTACCAATTCCCCCTCCCGTCTTTAACCTCTTAAGCACTCCCTTTCAAAGAGAAACGACTTGCCGAAACCATCATTCACACTGCGGGTGGGATTTTCTTATTTTATTTTGACTCTGGCCGGATGGCAAAAAAATGCTCTCAGAGGGAGTGAAGTCATCAAGGCTCTGGGATTGTACCAATTCCCCGCGTCTTGAACCGCCTAAACACTCCCTTTCATGTGAACTTTGTCACCGCCATAGAATCTCATGAGTCTTCTGCCTACGAGTCCAATAAACGTGCGCGCTGTAATGGATAAATCCATACACTGTCAAGTCCACATTCCCGACCTCAGAAGAACACGTGGGTTCGAGAGGGCCATCTTTGAAATGCGGGAACACATCTTATTTTTTTCTCCGTTTAACCTAGCAATTAACTGCGGCACTCGAATGTTACCACGAGGCCTTGGAAACTGCGCCGTTGGAAGCGGTGGCAGCAAAAGGCAAATAGATATGCTGCGGTCCACGCCATCTTCATTTATGGACCAGGCGTTGTTGGGTTAAGTTTCAAACCTAATTAGGGGAAAGTCGGCCGGGCCGCGGACTCCTTTGATAGATGAACATTCGCTGCCGAGAGTGCGTTTTTTTCGGACTGGGTGGGCGGGCAAAAAAAGTACACCGGTGAAAATAGTCTTCACAGATACCGGCATCCCAAGTGGAACGCTTGGGGGAGTGTGTGCTAGTTTTGCGGTGCGCTGCCCAGAGATTAAGAATGAACTAGCCGGGACAAAAGGAACACTTTGGCGATGGCAGATTTGACTAGCAACGCTGCAGGGATACCCAACATAACATTAACCAAAAGCCAACCCAAAAGGCTAAAAAAAAAACTCAATGGAACCAAATCTAATCGTCAAGCGAGGCGAGGCGGTAATTACGCCCAGACTGTGTTCCCCACGAGAGCGATGTACATTTCGGTGCGAGTGTGTTGTGAATTTTTCTGGTGCTACACGTAGTGATATATTCACGGATTACTCGCAACGCTTCGGGAAGTGTGTGCCGTGCAGTACAAAAGCATGAGCCAGGAAAAAATGAGCGCTTCGTGGTGCCAACATGGTTTTGGAAATACTCCCGGCACCACGAATGGTGCGTTGATACTCAAGTGGAGCTTTCAGGACTCTCCCTTGCTCGTGACATCGTGCGCGCGATGGGCTCTCAGTCCCACTGTGGCCGAAGTTGCGTTCGACTTGAGGGTGGATGATTGAGTTTCGTTCAAATCCACAGTCATGGAAGTGCCCAGACGCCCCATGTCCAACCCTGTCCCAGCCCGCCCTGATACCTCTAAATAAACGTCAATGTGGAGGCACATGTACAGTCCTCGAGGATTAAGCGACAAACGGCAGCGGTTTGGGCGACATATCGTGTCCTCTAATGTCATATCTAACTGTGGTAGCCCTCTTTTTTGGGACCTTTTGGTGGCGGGGTTTGGATACCATTGTTGTTCCATCTGCTCCCCATAGCCTTCTCTGGACCTGGGCAGCACATTCCAGCGCAAGTTTTATCCTGACCAAAAATGAGGGTTTTAAGTTCATCATATGATGCCCAGGAATTGTACCAGTTCCGGCATTTCCGACCGGCCAAAGGTACCTGTTCAGTGTGTACTGTTTTATAGCGGACTTTGCCAACCCAGTATCTCAACACACTGTACCTGCGGGCGCGACACGAGAGACGTGCTCTGACCACGTCGAAGAAGGATGAAACCGTCTCACGCCGGAGCCATTTCCTGCAGACGCTAAATATGTTATATCTTTTTTTCCGGGGGAGGATTTGTAAAGCGTGCCTCTTACGGGATGAACAATGTGAGTTCCAACGAAAGGGCGAGGCGAATTGGAAGCTCCTCTCAGCTCGCGTGGCTAGCGCAACGGAGACACATAGGAGCAGGCGGGGGCCAACATGATTACGTCTGTCATCGTGTCCGCCCATTAATGCTTTAGATCGAATAGCAGACCGCTTTTTTTGGGGTGGAGAGTAAAAGGTTGTTTTTACTTTTTGTTTCTCAGGTTAAAAGTCTGCTGCGCAATGAGATTTGCGAGTTGGGTATCCGCTCGTAACGGTCGTGTTTCATTTGTCCATGTACAGTCCGCTTTCTACCAGCCAAAGCAAGTTGCCCCATGCCGCCCAAGCGTGGACAGCAACGGTCAGGTCATCCGTGGTGTACGTTTCCTTTTTTCGGATGTTACCTTTTGCGGTTGCGTTGACGAGAAAAAAAAATTTGGGGACGATACAACGAACAGTTGGCAGCCGTTCCGAACTGCGCCCTCTGTTGATGGAACGTTTTGGGGTTCGTTTGGTCATTTATCCACCGTGGAAATGGGTACGACGCAAAATCCGTCACAGTAATCATATTCATCCGGCAGTCCCAAGTCATTGCGTCGCACAGGTGGCATGCAACAAGCGATGGTAATCCCTACTCTGTTGCAACTATTGTTGATGTCCGCTTTGGGAAAAAAACGTCTTCATTCGCATTTTGCGACGCCGGATTTGCTTAGTTCCAAGGCAATATCTTGGAGCAAGTATCGTCGACCGCATCTTCCAACCTAAGTATCTCCCATGACCCTTTTAAAAGGTAGAAGCGAACTAAAACGTATTCAAAAGCAACAAGGTGAATATAAATGAACACAAGTATCAACCCACTGTGTCTGTTTGGCCACTCTTTTGTCTGGAAGCCCGAGAAGCGAAAAAAAAGAGTGAACAAACCCGTGGCATGCGGGTGCCTTGTTGGTGAGAACGCGGCGGCGCGCAACCTGGTGCTAGGAGGATGTTGCGCCTCTACTGAGAACACTAGGTTAGGGCACCGCAATGTCGGGTGTGATCGTGATCAATCTTTTCATTCATGTTAGTCTGGCAGAAAAGGGCTGAGAACAGCGCCTTAACGAGTTGGAAAGTCCCGGCCATCGTTGGTGTCACTTTCCGTCGGAGGCGTATGAAGAGTTATTATTTTTTTGAGCTCTGCGAAGGATAGTAGGGTAATTGTCACGGTGTGTGGGATTGTACTGCTCACATGCAGGGCTTTTCAGACAGCCCCCGGACTCGACGTTTAGAAAAAAGTATGAAAACGTCGCTGGACCGAACCAGCGGATTTCCCATCCTTACGGTTTGCTCCATAAATCTTTGATGTTGTTCTCTGCATAGCCGTGGAAACGTTTCGTCTATTGCATCACATTACAGCAAGAGATAAGGTTTGCTGGTTCTTGCCAATAAGGACACCCTTCAGCCTGCCTCAAACGCGTTGGGGCTTGCGAACCAAACTTGCTCTAATTCCTGCCAACGTGTCTGCGATACTTTTTCTTTTTGTGCTTGCTTCCATATTCTTTGCTCAATTCCGACTCCAAAAAAGCGTTGCTCCCAGCAATGGTAGAAGCGGGGAAGAAGGCGCCGAAGGCAGGACAGCTCAGGACACGGTCATGATGGTAGTCTCTTGTGCAGGACTTTCTGGAATACGGGCAGCTGTGGATGTGTCATTTGAAGACGCTCGAGGATGTGATGTTTTCGTGTCTTTTGTGGGCACTCCAACAAAGCAACACCCGCAATGATAGTAATGATTTCACTCTGCTTGTACCCCATACTCCCTATCTAAAAACGATCCCCGGATACCCCGCATTGCAATTTTGAGTGTGGATGTTACACAGGCCAGAGTCAAAAACCTTACGCGTCGCGTCCTAACCGTGTCCTTCCACCCCCCCTTTCTTCCGGGCTATAAAAGGTCGCCGGCGATTGCAGACGAACTCCCTTCAAACAGCTGCGAGCTGCTTCTACTCATTCTACTCCGGCTTCTTCTGTCTGGGCGGGCTCAAAGATGTTTTTGGGCACTAGCGTTCCCCTGCGCTTCCTGCTGCTTCTATTCTTCCACATCTCATTAACAAAAACCTACCCCCTATCGGGCCACAAACCACCCGCAACCTATCCCCTGTCGGGCAACAAACCACCCGCCGGCTTCGACCTTGCGACGTACAAGCACTATGGAGCCAAAATCTATGTAGACGCATCGGCCGCATCGCTGCGGGACAGCGATGGTCTGACCTTGCGTCCCCCGTCCACAAAAGAGTTCGCAGAGACGTTTGCTAAGGATTTTAACGAGATGTATGGGGGGAACGTTGCCGTGAAGGTGGTGAAAAGTAAGCCGGAGCGTGGGATCTACCTCACTGTGCTCGACAGGTCTGCCCGGGCTGGGTTTACCTACGAGAGCGGGAATTGGACGTCGGAGGGGTACGAGGTGATGGTTGGGAAGGGGTTGGTGGAGATCAGGGGTGCGGGTGCGCGCGGGGTTTGGTGGGGGACGAGGACGGTGCTCCAAAGGCTTTTGACGAATGGTAAATTGGAGCCGGGTGTGTTTAAAGATATGCCGTCGTACCCGACGCGTGGGTACATGCTCGATGCGGGAAGGAAGTGGTATTCCCCAAAGGTTGGTTGTTTCGGTCGTTGCGTCAACCTATAAACAGCGCAATGCAAAAGCTCACACGTTCGCTATCCAGTTCCTGAAAGACCTCTGCACATACGCCTCATTCTTCAAATTCTCCGAATTCCACTACCACATCATGGACAACTACCCCCTAAACCGCGGCCAAAACGCAACATGGAACAAAGTCTACTCCCAATTCTCCCTCTTACCCAAAAAAAACCCCTCCTTACTCGGCCTCATATCCCGCAAGGACCAAACCCTCACCCGCAAAGACTACGACGACCTGGAACACCACTGCGCGCAACGAGGTATCACCGTCATCCCTGAAATCGAAGCGCCCGGCCACGCCCTCGCCATCACGAAATGGAAACCAGAGTTGGCGTTACCTAAAAAGGATCTCTTGAATTTGACGCACCCGGACACCATCCCGACCGTACAAGCTATATGGGCCGAATTCCTCCCATGGTTCCACACAAAGGAAGTCCACATCGGAGCCGACGAGTACGACCCACACCTCGCGGACGTCTACATCGATTTCGTCAACTCCATGGAACGCTTCATCGCCACACACAGCAGCAACACCAAACGTATCCGCGTATGGGGCACAAACGAACCCTCCACCACAAAATCCATATCTAAATCCGTCATTGTCCAACACTGGCAGTATGGCGAGTCCGATCCCGTCGCGCTCGTCAAGAGTGGTTACGATGTGATTAATTCTGAGGATTGGTGGGGGTACGTATCCCTCAAGAATGACCATACACCCATCTTCCCCGCGCCCTACCCGCAGTATTTCAACGTATCGAGGACGTTGAATTTCGCTGGGAAAAAGGGGTGGGAGTGGCACCCGGCGTTAGTCAACCCGTTTAATACGAGTGAGGAGTACCAACTCCCACCTGGGTCCGTGCGGAATAAGGGGGCGATTATGGCGAGTTGGAACGATAATGGACCCAACGCCTCCACGCAGTTGGAAGCGTACTATGCGTGGCGGGACGCTATGCCCGTCGTGGGGGATAGGATGTGGCACGGGTTGCGGCGTCCGAATACCACCGCCACATCCGTCTTACCACACCTCCACACCCTCACGTCCTCCGCACCGGGGCAGGATTTGAACCGGCATTTGGTGCGGGACTTTTCATGGCGCCGGACAGGGACACACCCACCTACCGTCACACTCGGCCTCCCGTCCCGTGGAATGAACTACACCCTCACAGTCCGGTACTCTGCGCCGTTCACCATCACCGGGGATGACAACGCGTTACGCTTGACGAACGAGGGCGCGTTGGTGTTTGAAGCCGACGGGGTCACCTACCCCCTCCAATCTATCGCCAAAACCGCGGGGTACGATCCCGGGCACCCTGGCAGAATCTGGAGTAACGATACCTCATCAACCCACTCCCGCGTGACCTTACCGCAAAACGGGACTGTCGTAATCCGCACGGATGAAATTGGGGGCAGTCGGGTATGGCAGAGTGGGAAGGAAAAGGAGACCTTTTTAGGCCGGTTTGAAGTGTTTGTGTATGGAGGACGGAATACACTCACGAGTTGGAGTCAGATGGCGTTTGTTGCGCCGTTGGGGAGTGTGAGTGCGGGTGTTACGGGTGTGGATTTGAAGGGGGGGATTTGAGGGTGGGAAGTGCGGAGGAGTGGGG
>JADGKA010000671.1:0-16079 GCA_027604605.1 Borealophlyctis nickersoniae
GGCATGGGGCGGGACAGGAGACGGGGGATGGGGAGAATGGGTATGGGGTTGGGTTTGGGTAGGCGGTGGGACTGACGTTCGGCGCGCGACGCGTGTGGGCGGGTCTCGTCGAGTTTGCGGGGTTGGAGGGCCTTTCTCTCTTTCGCTGTTTTCGGTGGGTTACCTACCGCCCAGCCGCCACTTTCGCCTCCCTCCCTCCTCGCACACCCGTCCCCTCGAACCCCTCCTCCCTTCACCCTTCCCTATTCCTACTCCCCGGCACGGAACATATCCCTACTCCCGAAACCGAACATTTGTACCTTCCCCTCCCTCACCATTGTGTTTCTCGTTCTCTTTCTTTTTTAGTGTGTCTAAAAAATATATTATTCCTATTATTATCTTCCGCCGTTAGTTTTTGTTTCTGGTATTGCGGTGAATTTGGCGTGTCATTTCTCAAGCAATCCGCGGCTAGGTGGGTGTTTGAAGATGCGAATGGGCCAAGGACAGGGGCTTCAAAATCCCTGATTATTCGTCTTTCTATCTGCCACCCTTGTTTTTTTGGTTTAGTGGAGTGGTTAACTGGGGTGTCAATGAAAGGATAAACAGGAACCCCGCCCGTTGGGTGTGTATGGGCGGAATGGGCGAAGGGGTGTGAATTTAGACAAGAACGGGGGGGTTCATACTCCCCCCGTCCCTGCATAGAGAAGAGGGGGTCAACCGCTTTTTTGAGCCCCTTTATTGTCGCATGCGACGGACCAAACCGATCATACTTTCCTCCGTCAAACGGTATCAGTACATTTCTTCACAAGTGCACGACATGACATTGTCTTCACGATGGACCAACGAGGGACCAAAAGTGTCACGGCATGCAACAGGTCTATTTCTACTTCGTCCACTATGTTCCTTTTTTTTGTGTGCTGGACGCATCGTTCCCCGGCGCAGTTTCCGGATAACCACCCGTACAAATCAAACTGATTGGTACCGACCATTGCATTCCATTCCACCATGGACGCACCACCGCTGGCTGGACGTGTTGCATCGGTTTATTGCCACTTTCCACCGCGCGCGCAGTCTGCGGATACCCTTTCATATGCTCTACTGTAAATCAAACCGAAAAGTACAAGTCCGTCCCCAATCCGTTGCATCACCGACGCACAGTTTCAAATGCGCATCGGTGTATGGCATGGTGGTTTCCCATTTTGATTATTTTTTTTTTGCTGAGGCCGGCCCTCCAACCGCCAAAAAAATGGGGATATAGGAAAGATAATACAACCTCTTTTCGTTTCGAAGCACCAAAGGGAGCTTACTGGGCGCCTACTCGTGCGTCTTGAATGATAAATGGATGACCGTGGGTGTCTATGAAAGGATGTACACAATCCTGTGGGGTTTTGTGTTTGGAGACGGTGGATAGGCATCTGGGGCTGGTAGTTGTTTGGACCGAAACCCGTCTACCTTTCCGTCATGAAAAAAAATGTATCAAGCTCGATTGGAACCGATTCGAAACGGAAGTCAAAGCAGACTTGGGTTTCCCATTCCGCGCAACGCTGAGCTGACTGGTCCGCCCCATCTACCCATCGTTTTGATGTGCGCGCAGGTGTTTGGGCAAAGAGAGAACAGAAAAGAGTCCTCAAGGGACGAACAGTGACCCAATACCCTCTTTAGAAGCCCGTCTTGCGTTTGCCCGTCTCGGTCCTTCCAAAAGATGGTTGCAGTCATTCGACATTGCCCATCAAAGTGTCAAGCCACAGAAAGGGTTCTTTCTCTGCCTTCTTACCTTTTTTGTGTCGGTTCCCGCGTGCAGTCTGCGGATACCCACCCATACAACGCAACCCGGTTGGCACCGAAGCGAGAAAGTCGGGTTCCATTCCGTTCTGCCATGGGAGCACCACCGCAGTTTCAAATTTCGCATCGGTGTTGTAGAAGGGTTTTTCCAATCTTTTTTGAGCCGGGTTCTTGATACTGGTATCTTCCGCCGGTAGTTTTGGTTTTGGTGAAAGTGTGAATTTGGAGTTTGAAGACTGCCACGCAATCCGTTGAGTGTTCGAGGACGATGTATGGGCGGATGGGCGCATTGAAGCGATGACAGGGGGGATCATAATCCCCTGTCCATGCGTAAGGTAGAAGTCGGGCGTTTTCATTTTTTGCCCCGCTGTTTGTGTTGCTGACTGGTCCGCCCATCCATTTACGCGCCCGCAGGTTTGGGATTGAATTAAGAACGGAATCAGTGATGGACAATGATGAACCAATCCCGGTCCCACCGTCCGCGGGGGTTTGGCAAGATCGACGGCACGGGTGACGATAATTTCACGCAAAAGTATTCCACTTCTACCTGCTTTTGCTTTGTTGTTTTTTTGTGTAAGCCCATTCCATTCCGTTCCGTCATGGGTGCACCACCGCATTCTCAAACGCATTGCATATACTGTACCGCCTACTCTCCCTTCGCTATCGCCGCAAAACCCTCTTCCCTCACCGCAACTCGCCAACGAAAACAGCGCGCTTACGCAACCACCTTCATCGTAACCCCCTCTCCCACACCCTATGCTTCGCAAACACCCTCACAAACGCATCCACAAACATTGTTCCCTTCCAAAGAAACTTCCCATCGGTTCTTCAGGACAGATGTTTGCGGGTTTGAGAATACGAGGCAGGCATGAATTCACTGCTGTCTTGCGATGGACCAAAAGGGGTCAATGCCCGTAAAGGGTCCAATTCCTGTCCTTGCTTCGCGCCTTTTTTTTTGTGCGCCGGCGTCGCATCGATTTGTGCCTCTGCGGATACGCACTCAATCTGGTGAAACGAAAAAGTCTATTTTCATCGTCATGGACGCAAAACCCGCAGTTTCAAATGCGCATTGGTGTCGATATAGATCTTGAGCCGGCGCAGAACGTCTTGCAATTTTTTCCTTGGGGTGGGGGACAGAGGGGACAACAGGCCAACGGGTGCTTACTGGGGCACTTACTTGTGCGTGTCATGTCAAAGGATGAGTGGGTTCGGGATCTGGTTCGCAGGTCCCATCCGTCGCTGCGCGGGTGTCTGCGGATCCCACACATACAACGCATCCGGTTCGGTACCGAAACAAAAAAGTCCATTGCGTTCTATCTTGGACGCACCACCGCAGTCACAAATGCATTGTGTGTACTGGTGTCAAAAGGATCAATGACGTCTTCATCCATTTTTTGGGCCGGTGCCTGACAGGGTAGGGGAAAAAAATGGAGACGGTCATCGAGGGACCAAAAACGTCCTCTTTTGGATCTGACCCAAAATGGGGCACGTCGGGGCAGGCACATACTTGTGCGTGAAAAATAAACCACTTTTGGGTCCACAAAAGGGGTATTTGTTGAATATGGGCACCCCATCCTCGCGGAAGTACACTCATCACTGCATGGATGCACTACCGAAGGAAACGAAAAAGTCCGTTCGGTTCCCCATCATGGAGGCATAGCCGCGCGCAGCGGTGCATAAAATATTGCTACTTCTTCCTTTTTTTGTGTGCTGGACGTGTCGTGTCGGTTTGTTCCCGGTCGCACAGTTTGCGGATACCCACCCGATACCTAGACCGCACATTTGAACCTGTCGGTCCCAAAACGAAGCGATTCATTTAACTCTTCATCATGGAGGCACCACCGCGGTTTCAAATGCGCATCGGTGTATGGAAGTTGATTTGATCCAGTTTTTTTTAACCAGGTTCTTGATAACCCGCGAAAAAAGAATGAGACAGAAAGGAACAAAAGGCGTCCTCTTTTGGATTTGAAGCACCAAAGAGAGCTTATTGAGGCACATTTGTGCGTCTCAAAAGATGAATGGGTTGGAATCCCATACAAGCGGCATTTGAAACACAGGGACTTATCCCTGGAAGGACACTCATCCTTTTCAAGATCCCGCTCGTGTTGTGGTCATGTACGCCTAGATTTACGCATTTGAAAGTCATCTCACTACGCCTTGACCAGTCGGTATCTTAGAGGGGAGAAAAGACTTTGGTTTGGCCCAAAAGGTTATTTGTGCGTCTCCAATGATAAATGGGTTTGAGGCCCACAAAAGTGGCAGCTTACTAACCTCGCAACCCAGAAAGCCTGTTATACGGCGAGAACCATATTTCTCTTTTTCAAATTTCCACTGACATTGTTGTCTACACATCTGAAACTGATTTAATATGCCTCGACCAGTCGGTATCCAAACCCGACCAAGCGCCATTCCGCCTTGTTGAGGTTTTTTTTTTTTTGATGCCCATCCTTTCGCAATCAGCACAAGACGGAAAAAAATTTCGGAAAGGGGATATGAGAGAACGCTGCGGCCATTTTATCCCCAGCGTTGTATGAAACTTAATACATTGTCTGGTTCTACATGTTTTGCTTATGTGGAACGCGAACAATGGGGATATGCTGTTAACGGGAAAGCGAATAGCGCGCCTGCCGTCCTATACTTTGCATATTGTAAATCTGATCAGAGGAGAAGTCAAGTGATGTCCAATATCGGCCCCCAACGGGCACAAACCGGCGATGTCTTGCTGTAACGTCGGTCTCTCCATTTTTTTTTGCGTGAGTCTTTTGTCCCTCAATGGGCGGGCATGTTTTATGCGAAGACCCATTCGTTGATTAATTAGACTAACTACTTGCCGCTCGTCTTACCCTGCGCTCTATGCCACGGTACCGTACTTGCCTAACCTTTAAACCGTCGGGCCACATGCGCAGTTAAATGGACCGAGGGTATCCATCTAGAGGTAAAGAGCTTGCTACACCCAAATCGTCAGGCTGCAGGACCACCATGGCTGGTAGTCGCCCGTTTGGGGAATACGTGCCGCGGTTGCCATGATATCTTTCAACAACCAAGGACCGCTTATTTCAATTCATAGGGATTTCCTCGGACGAGATTTCCAAGTCTCGGGATGACCGTTCCTCACACTACTCGGCGGTATATTTTCCAAGTTGTGTTTATGAAGAATGGTTCGTGGATACCGTCTCACAATTCGCTCAAAAAACGCACCATCACCGGAAAAAAGAAAAATATGATAGTGATCCTAAGCTATTTGTTATTGGAAGGAGTGGCATTTACCTCGCTTCCCATTTCGCGCCGTTGAAGGTGTTGCTTCCCCGCACCGCTTCGTGGGAGCGTGAACAAGGGATATTCAGAGCTTAAGAGATCGCTACACCCATTATCAGGCTGCAGGACTGCGTTTGTCGGACATGTCCCGCGGTCCCATCCATCTTTCAACGACCGAAACATGCCGCTCATATTCATACGGTCTCCTTGGACGGGATTTCCAAGTCTCGGGAAGCCTGTATTCTGAAACTGGGCAGTAATTTTGTAATTTTTTCACTTTGTTTAGGAAAAATGGTTTGTCAAGATGGATGGAGTGGGTCGAACAGCAGCACCAGAAAAAGAAAAAACCGCCATTATGCTCAATCGCCGTCACATTGAAATGAGGAGCGTTTAGGCTCGCCCCTCTCCTCCTTGTACCCATCTACAGTGCGTTGCGCGCACCACTTGGTACAGAAAGACCGCTGCGTCGGAAATTACCCCAATACACAGAATGTGCCCCCTTGCGTGTCACCCACGGCAAAAGCGCGGTTGTCATGTCGCAAGGGGATGGGGAAAGGTCAGTTCAACTTTCAATGGCGCGTCGCGATTTTTTCTTCTTTTTTTCTGGTGGACAGCATCTGTGCCCCACCTTACGATGGGCGGCAACGTAGTATTGAGGGTGAAGCAATTCAATTGGTGGTTTTGTGGACGCTGATTTCAACCCACACAACCCCATAAACCGAGTTTGCGCGAAGGATTTTTTGATACAGCCAGAAACCTAACCGGTGAGAAGAAAAAAAAATTTAGAGGGGACGATACCGTTCAAAGGCCTAATCCCTCATTTAGAGGAGGGTCGACTGCGCCCGCAGGCGTAACGACTCCGTGATCACTACCAGTATTCCTGACATCTTTTTCTGTTTTTCCTACCATTTGGGACATCTTGCATTTGCCTGCACTCATCTGGATGGTCTTGAATCGTTGCTGCATGGAGGCAGCAGCACACCCCGTACGACCGGGATCAAATACAGCCCTCGAATGAGTGACTCGTTGCCTGCCCTTGATTTTATTTTGTTCAGAACACACGAAGACGCCGGGCTCCCTTCTTCTGATGGCGTTCGGGCCATGCCGGAAACGCAGGGGTGCGAATATCCAACTGAATCTCCACATTTCTTACCCTTTTTGTTGCTTCTTGGATACCCAGTTCCGTTCTGCCCAATTAGAGCCTCTGCGATGACGCGAGAGAGGGCCCTTTGGCTGGAGCGGGAGACACGGACTGAGACGCGCATTTCGCTGTTCTAGGGCGCGACAGCATACCCAACCGCGGACGCCAGTTTACGTTTCAGTGAACAAATTTATCCCTCGAAGTCCCACCATGACTCTTCAAGCCTCGCGCGTGTGGTCTTTTGGTGTTGTATACCATCTGGGTCCCCGCCGCGGGGAACGTTTGACCGTAAATACCTTGCCAAAAGGAATACTTTGGATTAAAGAACGGGGTTGAAACCCCTTCAAAACCAATTCTCCTCTGCAGTCGCCTTTCCCTTTTTTTCTCCCCACACTGCTATGCAGGTGACCACCTAAAATTGCGGAATTTGAACTAGGTTGACAGATACGGCCCCCCAGTTTGTGTTACTGCCAAGCGCTCGGTTCTGCACTTTCGCTTTATAGAATCCAATCGGCTTGGCCCCTCGACGCTAGATACCGTGCCGTTTCGGTGTGAGGTAACATCAAAGAACCGCTGCGAAAATACCACGACACACTGGTGCGGGCAGAGTTGATCCACGCTGATGGAATCCCGCGAGACTACCAAGTCGAATCTGCATGCGGGATCAAAACAATTCCATGATGAACTGAAACTGGTTGCTGTGTGACACCCTAAGATGTATCCGGTGGATAGTTGGATACCGTTCGTGCGCAGCAGAGGCGGACGGAGTTGCTTCTCCACTATTGTCATACAAGGCCTACGTTCTGATATGATATTGCTACTGCACTGTGCAGAGGGGGCCACTTCTGCAGACAGGCAATGAAGAACGGCGGTTGTAGAGCTTGCCATTTTTTTCTCCTGCCTGCGGGTGGATGCGTTTGGCTCTTCCAGGACTGTCTCCCGCAACTCCTTTTCCCATGGCCAAGCACCAAATCTCTTTGCCCGGCTAGCTCGCTGAAACTGGGGACCATATATTAAGACCGCGGAAGGCCTTTACACCGCAGCCATAAAAAATGAGTTCATGTCCAAAACGCCGCTACGGTTGATCTGCTCGGTCAACAAAAGCGCATCAACAATTACGGCGGACACCCTCTCCCACCGTTATTGTTAGTCCAATCCCCTTTGGTGGAGATTCGTGTCCTTTGGCAGCTTGGAAAGCGAGAGGCGACGCGCAGTCGCGTGGATGGAGCCGGCCAGCTTTCCCATTGAGAAGTCGCAGGGCGTTTGCGAATAAAACCTCTTTGTCACCGCGGAAAAGAAAATGGACAAGTTGACTCGTTCAGGATCGAACCATGTTAATGAACGGTTTCGACCGCTATTCATGATCGGTTTATGGCCTCTTTTGAATGCGTGCAGTCTGGAATTCAATGTGGCAGTATGGAAAATCATATGTTGATTGGCAACAAAGCTGCACGTAACCATAGTCTCATGAAGCCGGTTCCGCGGTTACATTTGCCCTAAGTTCTGCTGGAGTACTTCGCACTTTTTTGCTTGCACTGTTTGACTCATGCGACTACGTCCATGATATTCATTTTTTACATGTACAATACGTGGTAGCCCACTGCGCGCGTGGTTGGACACGCAATTCCAGCGCATCGTCGCACACAAAAAACAAGTGTGGCCGGATGATCATCGTCAGTGTTGACTTGCGGCACTGCGATGGGTTTATGCGGTTTTGTGGGACGGACAATGCTCCTGAAGACCTTTGTTTTCTCGATTGATGGGTCCCTGCGCAGCTGTGACGGCGCCGACTCTTACCTGTCGCCCATCCTTGGGCGTTTAGAAAGGTTTTCTTGGGAGCAGATGGGCGCTCCAGAAGGGAGTGCGCAGGCACGGCACGTCCCTAAACATTCCCATTCTTCTCAAAACGATCCCACACAATGTGTTTGGGTGAAGTAGAGGGTTTCGGAAACATGTTCCATTCTCCTGGCATGGATGAACAAAGTCGAGACTCAAAGAATTAACGTGCTGATGCACCGTTTTTTTTAGGTCCCGGAGACCAATGGAAACCTAACCTGCTCTGACTTCCCGCCTGCAAACCCACGTAAAAGCGCCTCACGCGTATGATTCCGGGACGGAGCAATAAAGGTGTTTAAACATGAAGAGTAGCGTAAAGAAAGGGTACTTATCCCGTGAACGTACTTCAAACATCTACACGTGGACGTCTCTTTCGACGGAGCTCCTCTCCAGTTGTTTAGCTGAGAGTAGGTTGTTTTGACCGTTTTTTTCTCCGTGGGTTTCTTCCTTCCTGCGGCGGAAGGACAGGTAGAGGTGACTCGTGCCTCCTGGGGGTCATAGCACTTTCTTGTTCAACACTCGCCGTCAGGCCTTTCAGTAGGGAAGTGTGGTTAGGTGTACACATGTAGTTTGGGCGACTTCCTGGTTTGAGGCACCGGTCGTCTCACTCCGTTCTTGTGTACGTGTTTTTTGGCTTTTTTCACTCTGGTTCCTGTGAACAGGCAGTTGATTCCTCCGCGGTTGGGTGGATGCATCCTAACACCCAATTGCGTCGGGAATCGGTGTGCCTTCGTCGGGTTTCGACGTCCTTAGGGGTCCTCGGAGCGTTTTGTTTCTTTGCTCCCTTTCCCTTCCTATGGCATGGACGTAGCAGGATCTCTGCCAATCCCAAAAGACGCAGTACATGATATTGGACGGAAACGAGCCTAGCCCTTTTTCTTAGTTTCAGAGGCCAGGCAGTAGTTCATGTTTGACGTACTTTCAATTTTTTCGGTTAGCTATTTCTTCTGGTCGCCGCGCCGAGGCTAAACATGGATAAAAGTGTTGTTGGGCCAGTGAAAAGTTAAACGGAACTGGCATTTTCTAAGCACACTTCTTCTCATTGGGCTCTCCGCATCCGAAATGCGTCGACTGGCGATACATTCCTGGTCTTTGCCTGCCCGGACGCAGGGAACGGGAAATTGATTACGTGTGGATAAGTGGATAAAGACGTTTTTTTTGTCCTGGACCCGATTGGGCACCCGCCGCCTTCAGTGAAGTTGGTTAAGATTGTCCACTCGCATCCCAAAAAGCCGGACGAGCACTTTGGAGGCAAAGCCTTATTTCAAAACGGGACATTTTAGCGCCATGCTCATAATCTTCGGTATTTTTTGGGGAGAATCCTAGTGCTAATCCGCCGAAACTTAACATGGGAATTTTATGACCGCCTTACGACGGTATGGGGTGTTACGTCTGTTGCGCAGTCGGGATACCCTTGTTACTTGTCCGCGAGGCTTTTGTTCCCAAAGAGAAATGCGTCCGCAAAGATTAGAACAACACTGATGGTTTCGGCTCCTGCCACCATTCCAGGCCGCGGCCATGTTGGGTATCGAGGTTGGGTTGTCCCTCAAATTCAGAATCTGGGATACCATTGGGCAGTCGTACGGAAGAAGTCAACCGCACGTCGCACTTGTCGGGTTTTTGAGGAATGACCGTTTAGCTGTCCAGGCAAAGGGCGTTCCGTATGCTCAAAACTGGGTACTTGGTGTGCTCAGTGCTCGTCAAGAGCAAGACTAAGCGTATAGTGTGACATCCTCCCTTCCAACCAGACATCTCCATACGCATGGAACTGAAAGGGGCTCCAAGGATTTTGTACTTTCATGTCTTGTTTCTTTTGGGAGAGGCTAGCAAGGTGCTGAGACCTGTTGGATGCCCGACGTCGTAATGGGGAATCAGGATACCATTCTCCTTTGGTTTCTTTGGACCTGTATGGATGCTTCCTTTCTGGCGGCTTTTGTCGCCGGTATTGGTTTCGATTTGGATGCTTCCTTTCTTGCGGCTTTTGTCGCCGGTATTGGTTTCGATTTCAGTGATCATTTGAATCCTTTGATAAGACCTCGCAGAAAAAAAGTGGTTTTGGTTGATCACGTCCCGCTACCGACAACCAGAGGCGGAGTATAGTGATGGAGTAGCCTTTTCCGGGTCCTTTCGCTCAAAGCGCAACCGACTACCTGATCAATGCGTAATTTGTGGAATGGTTCGCGGGACGACGGGATAATGGCGGCATCGTCTTTGATAGGACCATTTCCCACTACCCTGGCTGTAGTTTTGGTCTTCCATTTTCGACGGTACCAATTCCTGCTCCTGACTATGCGATAACCCGATACATATGGTACGTTGTACTGGTGCATGAATGATGCTGTTGCGGGGATAATGTTTCAAAGATTTGGGATAGTTGCCAGATGCCCAAATTGCCAACGTCCCTCTTTCAAGGGATGAGGCGACGTAGTGTGAGCTTCTACATATTCTTTCCGTTTCTAGGGAAAGGACAAATGCTGAGACGCGTCGAACCATGTTGCTTTCGGGGCGCAGCTCCGGGGGAAAATGGACTGTAGGGCCCAGACTGACTATCGGTCCGGCGTGAGGAATTCGTATCCTACATGGCAAAAGAAACAATGATGAAATGGAAAAACTGAAAAAAGAGCAATGTTTCCCCACCAGAAGGTATCCATTGCCTTGAACCGACGGATACCGGAACGCACGGGCCGTGCGCCCGCCTTCATCCCGTTTCCATTTCATTTCCCTATTTCACGCCATCCGGCCGCCTGAAAGCAGCAAAGTATAGTAGTCCAAATACTACTAAAAGAAACAAGAAAGAAAACGTCCTGCTTTGGGATGTCCATCACCTGACCCTCATTTGAGACGATCAGATTTGCCCTCGGTATCCCGCTGCCCTGAGCCGGCCACGGGTAGGTTCGCTGAGGAACGAGCGAAAGGCAGCAACGTAGGAAAGGGCCAAACAGTGTGCAAGAGCCGGGGGTTGTGAAAATACCAGCACGCGGGAAAACAAAGGTGGGATCTTCAATCGGTATCCCCGTTTGTTTCAAAACTGGGGGGTCCGGATACCCACATACCGTACGCATCGGCACGTCTGGTGGCGGTTTCCCTTATTCCCACCATGGAGGTGCACAAATCGTTTGTACGTGGAAAGGATGCACTTCCAACCCTCGAGAAATGGCCACCCGAACCGTCATGGCCGGGCATCTTTTCTTCTGATTTAGGTAAGGTCGCGGCCTTTCTCAATACCTATGGAGTTGTCCATGGCGCATTCCTTTCGTTTGTTAAGGCACGAGTCCCACCAAGAATGTACTCACCCCACTCTTTTTTTTGCTTGTCCACTTCATTTATTTGAAAAGCGCAGGCTGGTGTCGGCAATCCGCTTTGAAGCTTGGTTTTTGATTCGTTATTCATATTTGGCCTCGGTATCCCAACAGTACATGACATACGGTCTAATCCGCAATTCACTGCTGTTTTTCAATGGTTTCTTCTGCTATTCTGATCCCATGTATCTACGCAAGAGCCCCGCCCGTCCATCGACATGCTGTTTTAATCCCTGCTTCTCGGCCAACACGTTCCAGCACCACCGTGCCCAAATAGGTCACCGGCAACTGTTTTTTTGCTCAAGTTGACCATGCTACGGTTACCCTCCAGCCCAACCAAAGAAAGCTCTTAAAGACAAACCGCAATCGCCAAAAAAAGGCAGCTAGGGGGAGATTCCTAGCCAGTGGTTCGAGCCTTGTCTCTGAACCCACCATGCATGATTCCGTTGACATTTTGCAACTGTTCATCGAGATACTGTATGTATCCTCACATTTGTACCAACCTCAGTGCAGACTAACCACCCGCGGGATGGGTTCGGAAATACCAAAGGACGCACAAAAAAATGGTGGAACTGTTAGCCAAACTCAAGAGGGTATCCAGACCGTTGAAATCCTGAGGAAACACCAGACCCGCACGAGCCAAAGCCGCCAATTAATCGCAGCGTAGGGTGTGAAGACCCCAGCGGTCACCAACGCACAGATGAGGCGTAATAATAAGAAGACAGTAACAAATCTGACCTGACAAAAAATGAGGGTGGATTGCAACGCTGAACTTGGTGGTTTGAGGCCATGTCTCTGTACCCACCATACACAGTATTTAAAATTCACTAGTCTTACGGGATATACCCGTACCCACCTCCGAATCTCCCACTTAACAGGACATCACCAGAGGCGGGGAGAGGGTGTCCCGGAAAACAACCGACGCGAAAAAAAAATGGCCGCTTCGCGGAAGAAGAGGGTAGCCCGGTTCGTTGACCTGCGGGAAACCCCATGTAGTAGCGGATCTTCTTGAGGATTTGAACCAGCCTGCAGACAGACCGGCCACCCAAGAAGGGGGGGAATACCAACCAGCGCACCCCGAAAAAAGAGAAACGACTTTTTCTCAAACGTTGGGAAGAGTATGCCGAAATCGGAGGAACACCCCAGCGGATTCCGGGTGTAAAACTCTCCAACTGTTAGGATACTGTAGGTGATATCAACCTCCAAATCTCTCAATAAAACCAGCCTGCGTAACAGGGCAGCCACCCGTGGGGGACATGGAAATAACGAGCGACGCACACAACAAAAAAAAAAGAGAAACAATGTGTGCATCGTTTGAGATGGGTATCCCAGTTCAGGTGTACCCGGAGGAACACCCACGTAACAGTGGATTTCCTGCGGATTTGAAGCAACCTGCACAACAGGCCAACCATGGGGAGGGGGTCGGGAAAACGAATGGCGCACAAAAAAAAGAAGCTCCATCCGCAAGGTTGAAAAGGGTATCCCAGTTGGTTGAATCCGGGGGAAACACCCACGCAGTAGAGGAGTTCCTGCGCACTTGAACCGACCTAAGTACCTGACAGCCAACCGTGGGAGAGGAGGGGAAAACACCAAACGACGTACACAAAAAAAGAAAAGAAACTCTGTATTCGCAAATTGTGGAAGGGTATCCCGGTTCAGCGAACCGGGAGGTAAACCCCACGCCGTAGCGGATTTTCCTGCGCATTTAGACCAACCTGCATGACAGGATTACTGCCGATTTCTCAGATCTGAGGGGGTATAGCGGTTCATTGAGCCCAGAGGGAAAACCCCACGCAGTAGAGGAGTTACCGTGTATTTAAACCAACCTCTGTAACAGGACATCACCCACCGGAGAGAGCCGGAAACCAAACGACGCAGACGAAAAACCGAGAACCCCTTTTCTCAAAATTTGGAAGGACATCCCGGTGCATTGAACCCGGACGAAACACCCACGCAACAGCGGATTTCTCTGTGTCCCAGGAAATCAGTGGTTACCACCCTGCATACAGGTCAACCACCCGTGGGAGGAGGCCTGAGAATACTAAACAGCGCACTAAAAAAATCGGAAACTTTTACGTCTCACATAGAAGAGGGTATCCCAGTTTGGGCGAAACCTGAGGAAACACCCACGCAACAGCGGATTTCTTTACTCCAGCGTGGGGTGCAAACCATGCAAGTGGTTATCAACCTACGTACTGGACAACCACCCATGGGCGGAGGCCGGGGATACCAAATGGCTCCCAAAAGAAGTGGAACACTTATTGCTGGGAGGGGATGGATGCCCGGCTCGGTGGACACCTGAGGGACCACCCAACAGATTTCTCTTGCATCCCCGCGGTGCAAGATACTGGTCACTGCGTGACGGCAACGATGTACAAAAATGGATTCCTGATGCCCACTGGATTGGACAACTATGAACCGGGTTTCCCAAGGGACGCACGAAAAAAAAGGGAAGAGGAACTCCGTCTGTTGAAGCATTCGAAAGGTATCCCGGTTCGTTGAAACCTGAGGAAACCACCCACGCAAAAGCGGATTACTTTACTCCCAGCGTGGGGTGGTGGATATATCCAATCCAGACTCGACACTTGTGCCTGAGTTCATTTGGAGGTTGCGGGGGTGTGACTTGTACATATTAGGGGGAGGTGGAAAACGACTGTGGATCTCGTATGCTCGACACTGGCCATGTGTGCATACAATAGGTGTAGCACCTGAGACCTTTTTATTTTTTGTTTTGTTCTGGCACATCACGGAGCTCGGACAACTCACAACAAAAAAAGAAGGAAAAAAACACCTACTTTTCGAAATTTGGGATGGGTAACCCCGGTTCGGCTGAAACTGAGGAAATACTCCAGCGGCGTTCGTTCGTCCTAGCGTTGGGAGTACTGCAGTGGTGACCCGCGTGATGAAGATGTCCGTAAATGTACCCTTCCACCGCCTCTGGCACGGATAATACCAAACAACGCACACAAAAAAAGGAAGGAAAACCCCCGCAAAACATTGTAAGGGTATCCCAATTCTTCGAACGCGGAGGAAAAACCCATACAACACGAATCTTCCATTTCGTCGGGCGCAAGATGGGGGTCACCACCGCAAGATGAAGATGTCCGTAAATGCACGTCTCCACCGCGTCTGGCCCCGATAATACCAAACAACGCACACACAAAAAAGGAAGAAAAATCCGTGCCTCTAGTGCTTTTGTAAGGGAATCCCGATACCTCGAACTCGGGAGGAAAACCCACACGATTCTCCCCATCCATTCCCTTCATCCGGTGCCCAAAACAGGGGCTGACAATGTGAAGAGCGATGTACGTAAATGTACCCTTTTACCACCCATTACACCGACCAAAGCAGGGAAGTCCAACGCAACGGGCACCTCCATTGTCTTGGTTGAGGATCCCGAAAGGGTGGACCCACCTCTGAAAAGATACTGCAAGAGCGGGGAACTGGTGGAGGTAGACACCAGAAACTTCCAATCTACCTCGATTCACGGGTAGAATCCAACCATTTTTTTTTTCTGGCGGGCGGAAAAAGATCTTAACACCTCAACTGCCATTTCATGGGGTTCAATCCCAGCCCCCCAACTTCCAAAACCTATGTGAAAATTGCAAATCTAGAGACGCGAAACCACCGATGCAGCTTTGTACGCTCTACACATGGCATGTGTGTGCGGACAATACAGAAGGCCAAATGAACTGCACTTTTTTTTGGTTTCGTGTTCTGCCACATCATTCCGCACTACGATTCACTTGTTCCTTACATTGTATAGAACCTACCATAGGTCAAATACTGTACTCCGACCCTCCTTTTCATCCCACCTGCCAAAAATAACAGAACGACGCACACAAAAAAAGCGGTGTGAGGACTTGGGGGATGGGTATCCCAGTATTGAAACGTGAGGAAAAACCCACACAACACAAGCCGAGAAGGATTGATCGAGGCAAAGTGTGGGGTGCGAAAACAGTTGTACCCGCAAAAATTGAGATGTGTGAAGTGTGTACCAGCAAATTTTAGGAAAGGGGGATATTGGAAATGCGATTCTTCCATGAGATGGGTATCCCGATTCGTTGGAGCGTGAGGAAAAACCCGCACACAACACGACCCATCGTCGTACTTGGAATAGCGGAAATCTCCACGGTAGGGGAAATCTGGAAACGGAAATCGGTAGAACCTGTATGCTCGATCCATCGCTCTTGTTTGTTACCAGACCTGTTGACGTTTTTTTGGTTTCTTTTTTTGGTGGTTGCGCTTCTGCCACACCAAAGCACCTCACAAACCCCACCAACCTCACAGAGAAACACACCTATTGCCATTTTTCATCATCTTACTATTTTCCCTTTGTTTACAACCAAACAAAATCAAAATCAAAATCAAAATCCCGCCTTTCCCCTCCTGTTCACTATATAAACCCTGCCTTATGCATACATATACACCGCGCCCTACTCCTCAAACAACCCCGCGGCAACTTTATCCAACTCCACGGCCGCGACACCCAGGGATTTCCCTCCCGCGTCGGTGTTGGTGGAAGTGTTGGTGTTGGAGGTATTGCTGCGTCGCACAACACACTCATAACAAAACGTAAACTGCGCCAAACTCTGTACCATCAATATCCGTTGCGCGCGGAGGTGGAGCACCGAGGTGAGGATCGGGTCGGGTGTGGTTGCGATACCACCCGCGCTGGCGGAGGAGGATGTGGATGAGGAGGATGAGGAGCCGCTGAACCGTCTGCGGCGTTTAAAGCTGTCGTCCGAGGAGGAGGTTGAGGAGGCTGAGGAGGAGGGGTCGGGGGA
>JADGKA010000672.1:0-16071 GCA_027604605.1 Borealophlyctis nickersoniae
GCAAAGTTTTGGAGTGTTGCTGTGATGGTTGTGAGAGATGGAAAGTTGAGGATCGGAATTCAAAGAAAGGAACGGGAAAGCAATAAAAACTGGGGGGTAATCTGGCACGAAACACTCACCGGTGATGAAAGACTGTGTGAAAAAGAACCCAGACATCCAAAAAACCTCGGGACTCCCCCCTTCATACCACTTTTGAAAGAACCCTATCCTCGCCACCAAATCATTGACATACCCTCCCAAAGGTTTCAACGAAGGATAACTCTTCCCCGCCCACATGGCCGGCAACCTCCCCGTCAAAATACTCTTACACAACTCCTCCAACTCGGCACTCATCACCACTAAACCCCGGATAGCTTTCTGCACATTCACAAGCGACACGAGCACGACTTGAATCAACCGGTTGAACCGAATCATCTCCTGTATCAGCACCGTGTTCATGCTCTCGGTATACGTGACGGGGAACTTGGCCAACGCGGATTCGATGGAGAAGACTGAGGGGATGCGGGTGAGAATGTCCGTCGCTACCTCGATCAGGATCTCGTCGCTGGTTTTGCCACCTCCACCACCACCGCCGCCGCCGCCTACGCTTCGTTCCTGTGTTTTGAGGACAGACTCGAACAGTCCCCGCGTTTCGGCAAGTTGCCGGGCTATATCTCCGTTCTCGTGGATACCGAATATCTCGGGGTTAGGATTCAGTGGTAGACTTCTGATATAGTCCAGGTACGATTCGTATTTGCCTTTCGGTGGCGCAAAGTAGATTCCGGATGGGGAGAACTTGTATGATGGGTCTTCGACGATTGCGGGGCAGTAGAAGGTCGTGAGAAGGTTGGTGAGGGTGCGTCTGTCCCAGTCATCGGTGACCCGGCCGCCGTAGTTGCATTCGCCGGTTAGGTAGGTGATGGCTTTGAAGGGGATGTCGGCATAGGAGTCCAGGAAGATTTGTAGTTGACGCATGGATATGCCTGAGGAACATTTCCGTAAATTGCAGACGAAAGTATGAGTTTCCCTTCATAGTAAAAGTGCAGTGCGAAAGTATGCGAAAAAAATACATACGGAGATCAGAGTCATTAAACTCGTATGGAATGTTCCAACCCAGCGGACCGAAGTTTCTCCGTTCCTACGCAGAACCAAGTTTCAGTGTATGCTACGCAGGTGCCTAAAAAACAAGCGTGGCCGACTCCCGGACCTACCTGAACAATAGCATGGAAAGTACACAGCCCAAACAACAACTTTTCCCACTCTGCCGGCTTTTTACAAGCATTGAAGAACTTTTCATCCGAAATTGGATCGCTCAAATAACTCTTCAACAGATTCGCCTTCAATCCCTTTGGAGGCTCATTGGTCATCTTCACGCCTCCCTGCAGAACAGCAGCCGGGAATTTGGGGCTCGGGTAACTTGTCAACCACAGCCGGAAATCCTTGTGAATGGAGGCGGTGGACATGTCATCGACAATCTTTTCGAGGGTCGGGAGCCAGGATACGGCGAGGTGACAGTTTTGGAGTACCACCCATGTGCCTCCACGTTGGGCTTCCTTGATCATGCTGCTGGCGATGGGACCTTGGCCTTGACCGAGAGAGATGGATTGGCACTTTGCACCCACGAAGCCTTTGTCTTCAGCGAATTTCAGGAGTCTAGTTAGATAGCGGGGGAAAGCAACAACATGGGTTGGGTCAGATTTGCACATGAGGAAAGTCACCAAATAAGTATGCGCCAAGAAGCAGCACTCACTGAGCCATTGGATCCACTCCAGGGGACAAAATGAAAATCAATGGTCCTCTATGACTTGAATCCTCAAAACTGCCCGCCAAATCAAACGTGGGCGGCTCAATGAACTTGTGGCCCAGTTTTATTTTGACAAAGTCCTGCACCGCCGAAATGATTCTTTCCGGCCTCAAAGCCCTAATCACCATCATCTTTTGGAACTCGTTCAGCGAATTCCATTTTCCGGGCATCGGACACTCGTGCGGCTCTGCACTGTCCATGAATGGCTTCCACTCGGCTGGGGCAAACGACTCGCGCAGGCCGGTGAAGGCTGGCAGGTCCGACATACGGTAGATTTCAGCCCACGCTTTGTCGGATATCAATGATGGGTCCGGGTTGGGTAATGCGGGGGCCCCGACGCTTAATCCGCCCGTCATGAGGTGGGTGAATTCAGCCTCATCCATCTCTTTTCTGTTCTTCAAAATACTGAAACAGAGAAGGAAGGAGAAGAGGAGTTTGTCCTTTTCAAAGAGAGAGCGACACACGTTCGTGTAGAGGGAATATGTGAAGTATGA
Organism: Borealophlyctis nickersoniae; assembly: GCA_027604605.1. Lineage (NCBI taxonomy): Eukaryota > Fungi > Chytridiomycota > Chytridiomycetes > Rhizophlyctidales > Borealophlyctidaceae > Borealophlyctis > Borealophlyctis nickersoniae. Next base: position 2,278 of record JADGKA010000672.1, read on the forward strand.
CTCCAGATTCTTTAAGCGACGTTTGAGAGCGCTCGATTTGTTCGACAGATTGATGGCGTTGATGAACAAGTCGATGAACCATGTCAGAGAGTACTGGTACATTGGATCAATGTTGGCAAGATCCGCGATACAGAAGTAGAGAACCGAGGAATGATTTGCAATGGGGCGGTACGATTCTCTGGTTTCGTCAATCTTCCGTTCGGTATCCTCGGCAATTTTTTGCTTGTCGAAGAGCTCAACGGAGATGACTTTTGACGAGGATAGGACTTCGATGGCTGTTTCGTTTTCAAGAATGTTGCCTTCCGCTGAAGATAGAATTTCCAGAATGCGATCTTCAATCTCTTTGAGGCGCTTCTTGTTGTCGGCGCTTTGAAGAATCAGTTGTGTTTTCTCTTCTTCCAGCTCAGGACGCTCTTTCGTAACCACGATACCGAGGAGCTGGTCTTCGAGACCCTCTGGGGTGATCATGAAATTGAGGAGTGAGACCTTTACACTGAGTTCCGGTAGGTAATGTGGATTCCTCAGTTTTGTGGTGATGTAAAGACGGAAGTTTGGGGAGTACTCCACCACGCTATCCCCGAGTCGAATACATGTTGCTCCTCCGGATTTGAAGGTTTGCTTTTGCAAAACGGTGTCAAGAACTGGATCGAGTTCTTCCTTGACATTCTCCAGTAGCACAGGAGCACCGAATTGGATGGCATTTTCGAGGTTGCGAACGTAATCAGCGTCGGTGAGCTTGAGAATTTGCAAATTATTCTCCTTTTCCATGTTCTTGACCCATTTATTTGCCTGCCCCTGGGGGTCAATCATAAGAGGCCAACGACGCCCATTCTCGACAATAATGCCGTTGTCAACGGAGAAGGAGTCGGACGGCAGCCCAGCAATGGTCCATGCCCGGATTTTGATGGGATCCCCAAGAACCTTGGCGAGGGAGAATACTTCTGTGCATGGTATCATAGCCTCTTTGAGTTTTCCCGCCCACTCGGCAATACACTCTAGCCGGTAGAGTTTCGTAAAAGCACCAAGGTATGCGATCACGCCCGCTGCAATCAACACATCGCCAGTCAAGTTGAATAAGGTTCCATCAAGCTGCTGCACGACTTCCGTCCACCGCTGCTTTTCTCCACCCAGCCCCCCAAGCAGCTTTTGTGCTCTATCAAGCTGATCTGTACAACTTTGCACCTCCTTTGTCAACCGCTCCTTCTTCTCTGCGAGCGCTTGCAAGTTGTCATTCAACGCTTGCAGCCTGTCCACAACAGCCTTCAACTGCGCTCGCTTTTCTGCTAAGCCAGCCATGGTCTCAGCCAGCTCGGCTTCGGCCTTTGCAAGAGCGATTTGTTTCGGCGCAACCACTTTAGCCACACGGTCGTAGGCCTCCATCGCAACAATCCAATTGCAGAGACCTTCAGCGGCGGACGAAGCGTTCCGCACCTTTTCCGGTTTGAACTCTGGGTTGGGGAGATAGGTCGTGCGAATTTTCTTAATAACAGCTGCCGGGATGTCGTCCTTGTCGAACGATTTCAAGCTGTCAAGGAATTTAGGATCTCCCAACATTTTCAATGATGATTTCCAGTAGTCGAAGACCATGCGCCCAGATCCTGAAGGATCCGGCACTTTTTCGGGTTTGATGTCTTTCATGACACACACGGCTTCCATCACCAATTTTACGCCATCGGGCGGATTTTTCATGGACTTCACGAGATCGATGTCCGATTTCTTGAGCGTATCGAGCGCCGCCAGTGCTGCATTGAGAAGAGGCAAAGCCTGCGCCAGATCATTTTCACAGTCGTTTTTGATGGCGGACGCCTGATCGGCCTTCTCGGTGGCAACAGCTTCGTCCGCAGAGACGATTTTGCGGGTGGCCTCTACCTCCACAGACTCCTTTTCTATCTTTGCTAACATTTCCACCGTCTCTTCGGACGTTTTTAGCAGCTGCGGCTGAAGATTTGTCAAATCCTCTTTCATGTGCGCAATCTGTTCAGCAGCAAACTGCAGTTTGTCCAAACCGCCTACGTATCGTCGCTTCACAGCGGATACCTCTTCCCTCTTTTTGTTCAGGAGCGTCTTGTATGCTTGAAGAAGCTCCAGATAACTGGTTGGCGTTACGTAGTTGTGTCGCGAGAGGGCCGCCAAATATCGTTCAGACAGTGCAATTGCGGATTGATGATAATGCTTGCACATTTGCACAACTGCGTCGCGAACAGAGTCGCTCAATTCCACTTCTGAAAGGAACTGCCGGGCAACAGCTTGGAGAGCATCGTCGGGCCACGCTTGGAACCAATCGATGGTACAGCAATTGACAATGGACGAGAATTGGCGGAGACGGGCGCGGAAGGCCTCGCCAATTGGGCTCATGCATAGAATGATATGCAAGTTCTTTTTCACACGCTCAACAAAGTAGTTGTAGATGGTGGCGGGGCTGCCGTCTCCGGCTTTTCCCTGGTCTTGCGCGTCGGATACGACTCGCTCAATAATATTCTGCCGCTCATCTGCTGCAAACAGGTTGGGAACGTCACCGGAGTTGAGCAAGTTGCTGACGTCTTCGATAAACGATTCTTCCTTGATCTGAGTATCAGGGAATAAGAAGACGGTTTTGCGGTTATCTGCACCCGCAAGCGTCAGCATCTTCTTCAAATCATCCCTCCACTCAACGCGCGAGTATGATTTTGAAATCTCAATCTGGTAAATTTCATATTGCATGATGAAAGCGGAGAGACGGGACAGACTCTGCCTTCCGCTACCACCCACGCCGACCAATAGAGCATTCCCTCCAGGAAGTTTCAAGATTCGACATATTCTGGAGATATGCTCGATGGCAAACCGGAAGAGCACAAGATTCAGCTTCGCTTTTTTCACTTGATTGTACTCAGTCAGTTGAGCTGCGACTGCTTCAGTAATCTTGTCAAAATCAGTGAGCTCTAAGTAGTCTGGATCTTTCGTCGCCGTTCGTTTTCCCAAGAAATCTCCGAACATCAAACTGCGCATATCATCTTCCATCACCATTTTCAGATCACCGTTTGGTTCTCCGGTGGCCAGATGCTGGAAAACTTCATCTGGTTCCCGATGGAACGTTTCTTTCACCACATCCAAGAGATACTCGAACAAGCTGAATCGATCGTCATCGGTCACCAGACGGTCATAGTAAACACGGTACACTTCGTGACTCCAGAGGCGGATCACACTGTCAGGATTGCTCACACAGTGAGGCCGCGAAAGAACCAAGCCTTGGATGACTCTGGAGAAATCTCGCAAGTTGAAGGTATAGTGTGTTTTTGCTGGGGTCGGTAGCAAGTTCCCCACAATCCAAGTGTACACCTTTGTGGTAGCTTCAACCAAGCCGCTGGCCAGGCCTCTGATCTCCTCGGAGAACTCCATTCGTCCAAAGTGCCAGTCGAGGATTGAATTAAATATCCGAGACATGGTGGTATCGTCAAAAGAGTTGATGACAATTTGATTGAAGTGTCGCTGAAAGCGGGGAGTGATCGCGTTTCTTCCACCACCCGGTGGACCCATCGCAGCCAAGAGCTGAATGTCGATGAGCTCCAGCCTGCTTGTGTCCTTTTTGTCGTACCAGTTTCCATGGTCCAACCATTGACGGAACAACTCAATTGGCGGCTGCGCGCCATATTGCTCTTTTGCCGGCATGTTCAGGTCATCGATAAATATGAGGAAGCGCTTTCCGACCGGAGCACCAAACACCCCCTTTCGACGTTTGTCTAACTTCGCCATGACAAGGTCCTGAGTCTGACTTGCGCTCGTACGGGCAGAGAAGTTGATGAAGAGCGGTATGTACTTCTCACGGGGTAGACCGGAAAGGAGTTTGTTGCTGATGTATTTCGACTTCCCCGTTCCCGTTGGACCAACGATAAGGAACCCTTTTTCATGAGATATCAATAGCTCCATAAGATAGTTGTATCGTGCTGTGTCTTTGGTTGGCACAATAATATCGTTGAACTCCGCGTCAGCCGGAATTGGGATGCTCTCAATGGTATTGAGCCAAGGCTCCCAACGATCCGGCTCCCCCGTCTCATAGACATAATCATACATTGTGCCATCTTCAGGGCAAGTCAACTGCAGCGGCTCTGCCAGATTCGCAATTGTGCTCCTCAAGACCTGGTCGAACTTGATCTGACTAGGAGAATCCAGACTTCCACCAATCGACCACACCAGCGCAAACAGGAATCGACATTCGAGCCGTTGTTTGACCATTTTATTTGCTTCGTTTTCTGCTGGCTGGTGTTGTCGCACGTCATCAAGTAAGCTATCCAGGAGGTTGACGCAGGAGTTGACAAGACCGATGTCCGTTGTCGGCGAAAGCTCTTTGCACTCACGACGCGAAAACTGCAGCATTGGCGGCACCAACGTCTCAAACAGGTTTTGTAAGTACTTTACGAGGGATTCTGGAAGATAATCAAGACTTTCGAGCCACGATACTACGATCGGTCTCCATCCGAGGCGCTCGGGTTCCAAGTAGACCATTCCACAACGACTGACAGTTGCCGGCTGTCCATTTGATGCAAAGGTGGTGAGTTCAATGCAAGAACATCGTGTGGAAAAACGCACGCAAGTTACTCTCAACTCACCGAAGCAACCGCCAGATCCATGACCTCGAACACCAAACTCATCGTGTTTGAAAGCTGAATAATCTCACCACTCATCAAGCACAATTTCTTGTTATCATCCAAGACCGTGTTCATATTCTCCACCCAGACGGCATCAACCGGACCATCGAAAATGACCCATTTGCGATCTGGGCTGGTGCTGCTCGCGAAACTTCGGAACGTCGTGGCCAGCACGCCGTCCGTCCATTCGTGCGACACGGGGTCAAATTGTCCGTACAGCTGCCCCATTGGCACAGCCTTTGGGTTGATTACCCGATATTGAACCCTTGTCCACTCGCTCTCGGGGTCATCTCCGCCCACCGTCGTCGCAAGTTCGGTGAGAGCTTCACCAAGTACCCGGTAAGCACATGTTTTGCCAGCAAACGGTTCCCCCACCAGCATGAAACCATGCCGAACAAGCATCATTTCGTACAGCTGGATAATCTTCTCCTCAAATGCGGGGACCATCTGCAGCCGCATCTTCTTACAAGAAGACTCAATAGCGCCATGAAGTAACGCATAGTCTGGTTTGGGGAGGCGAACGCCCGGGAACAAGTCTGTTGCGATGCCCTTAAACAACGCGATATCCTGTGACAAGAACTTGGGAAGGTTGACGTCGATGATGGATCGTAACACCAGAATATTTTCGTCTTCGTCGGGATACTTTAACTTCAGATTGCCGGCAGCAGTCAACACACTCTTGACGGCTCGCATTCCGTAGTCGTAGTGGTCTTGACTGGAAAGTTGCTCGGAGCAAAGACGGTATGTCGCGGTAATTTTTCGGGCTAAATTACGGGCTTCGATGAATCCGAAAGAGTAAAGGGTAATCTCCCCAATCAGGGTGTAGTCAGGTACCATCATGGCGACGGTGCGGAACAAAGCTTTGAGGTTATCTGGGAGCTCGGATCGACCCGCGTACCCAGGATTCATTGTAATGAAGACTGCGCATGTGGGGTTGAGCCCTAATTTTGTGCCTTCAAACATGAACTCGGTGACATCCATTGCGATGGCGCGTTGAATGGTGAGAATTTGCTGCGCAACGACCGACAGCACTTCCAGGTCGATACGGTTGAACTCATCAAAGCAAGCCCATGCTCCCGAAGATGCCAAACCCTTGAAAAATTTGCCCATTGCAAGGTAATCCAAACCGTCCGAGCAGTTGAATACGACACATTGCTTGGCAAGTGCCTTCGCAAGGTCTTTCGTCGTCTCGGTCTTCCCCGTACCGGCGGGTCCTTCCGGTGCGCCACCCAAATTGAGATGCAGTGCCCCAAACAGAGTTCGATAACACCGGTCCGTCAAGGGAGTGATGACCAGCCGAGCAGAGTTCCCCAAATACTCGTACCCGTACTGCTTTTCGGCGTTGATCATCTTGACCATGACTTGGTTTTCCTCCCAATAGTATCTCAGCTGCGCAAGCCAGGAAAAGTCATTGATATCTTTGGGAACGTCGACCTGCGCCAGGTTGGCCACCACGTCTCTGGCGTGGACGTCAATCACCACTAGAGCGCCCAGCGTGAACCGTGCCATCTTGCTCAACTCTCCCCGAACGAGTTTGATGACATCGTTCAACTCCTTGTTGAGTGTCACAAGGTAATCTTCCAGCCCTTTCTTCCCTTGCATTATCGCCTCTTCGACGCCCAAGGTCCAGTAGATGGAGCTGACGCAGAGTACTACCTGTCCTGGCCATTCCAAAACCCATTTTTCCCGTGGAGTGTTTTGGTACGCGTAGTAAGCCTCTTCTACAACGCTATGCACACTCTGCAGCATCATTTTCTCCACCTGCACAGAATTTTTCGTAAATCAATAGGAAGGCGAGAATTCGCAAAAAATCAGAACCAAAAGGAATAATTTTTCGGAAAACACGGTTGAAAATGTTGCCCACAATAAACTCACATTCAACAGCCACTTTTCAACAGCGCCCTTTGCCTCCGCCGTGGACACTTTATCCACAAGTTCCAACCTCTCCTTCTCGCTCGAAAACAATGCGCGAATATCCAAATTCTCATCAAACTCCAACGACGCAACCCCTTCGAAACATTTCTTCAAGTGCGGTTGCACCCTCAACGGATCTTTTGTTTCGCTGAGAATTTCCAGCATCTCGTCGTTGGAGAGGAAAAAGAAGCGGGGGAAGTAGAGGCGTTTGACTTCAAGGTACGAGTTGAGACCTTTGAGGATGGCTTCTAGGTGCACGTTGTTGCGTTGGAGTTCGTCGAGGAGGTTGGGGATGTCTGTGACTTTGAGGATGTGCGGGTCTTCGTTGACTTTCTGGTTTTTTTCACACATTTCAAAATAGCATCAGATTACAGGCCACTTCCCCATTTAAGCGACTCAAAACGAAAACAAAGGAACCACACTAATCTCACCGCCATCATTTTTCTCCAACTCTGATCCACCGCCTTAAACTTCCTCCCTTCCTCCGGCATCTGATTCATGATATCCTCGCTACTAAAAATGGGTTCCAAGTACAACCACGTCGCCTGGACTTTCAACCACTCATCGATAATTTCCTGAGTCATCAACAACTGTTTCTCCCAATCTTTGATTTGCTGCTCGAACGGTTTGATGTAAGGCGACCCGCGCATGGACTGCGTTTTCACGATTTGGTCGTCGAGAAGCTGCTGCGCGTCGTCCACGGAGGAGAGAATGAAAGTGCCGGATTCGCGGTATGGGAGGAGAGTGAATTCCAAGGGTTCCCATTCTCCAACCATTTTTTTCATGTTCTTTTCGAGAGTGTACTCTTTGCCGGCCGCGTCTGGTACCCCACGAATGTAGAAAAAACAACAATATCAAGATTGGCGGGCGGTCCCAGAAAGGATAACTTGAAATTTCCAAAACCTACCGCTGACTTCCTGGAACGAATCCAAAAACGGCTCCAACCCCATCTTCAACATCTTCCTCAAACTACTCGTCGCATCGGGTTTGATATCAAACCCAGCAATTTCACTCATCTTATTCCAATGTCTCTCCCGCATTCCCGGATTGCACAGCACATGGATTAGCGGAATATTGACCATAAACTCGTCAATCTTTTCCTTGACTTGTTTCGCGATATTCTGCGGTGCTGCGTCTGCGACCAATGTACCGAGGAGTCTGTACATCTCTCGTTTGAGGGTATCCACCTCGGCTTCGATCTGCTCGGCATCCAACTCGAGAAGGTTGCCGTCCATCCATTTTTTGTAACTTTTCTGGAAATTGACGGCGGTGGTGTATAATGCCTGGTACGGTTCCAATGCGGACAGAATCTGTTTCCGCTGTGGGTACACCGTGAGCGACCACCCAAACAGTTGCTCCTCCTTGTTGAACACCGCGATGGTGTCTGCAGCGGTTTGAAGCTGTTTGGCGAGTGTCTGCACTTTCTTGACGTAAAACGGCATTTCGTCCAACTCGCCAACTTCCTTCAATTCGTCCACCTGGCGACTGAAATCGTCCAACTCTTGCTCGAATTTCGACCGGCGTTCGCGGAGGTTAACTTGCGATTTCTCCTTTGCGGCGCCGATGATTTCGTTGTGGTGTTCGAGGATGGGGATGATGCGGGTCGGCCAGGTGAAGGTGACGTTGTTGAGTTGGATGTGTTCGGGGGTCAGCGCGGAAAAGTTTACCACGTACACGAGGCGGCGGCGGGCTTCTTCGAGTTCGGCTAAGACGGAGGGAAGCTCTTCGGTGCGGACCCAATCCATGTATGCTATTTGGTCCGCCATTTCTTTGAAGTTTTCGGGAGCTCGTAATGCCCTTTCTTCAATAGCTTCGTAGCGTGCGCAAATCCTAGGAAGAGAATATAATGCGCAGTCGGTAAAACTTGCGTGGAACGTCTCATCATTGCAGAAACACTTACTTTCGCTGATGTTCCGCATTTTGTTCCACAATCTTATTCAAAAGCTTATTCGATAGAGCTACTGCCTGTGACGCCAACGATTTGTGCAGCTCGTCACAATTCAGCTCAACCATTGGCAATTCCACCCGCCGAGGATTCGCCATGATAGTGGCCGCTAGAGCACGGTACTTGTCAATTTCCTGAAGCAAAAGACAACTTGTCAACCACAAGCCTTGCTCCCAATTTCCGTCCCCCAAACGAAAGCATCTGCCGCCCACTCCATACCACAGTGTACTCCTCAAAAGAATGCTCCTCGGCAAAAAACTTTTCAATCTCCGCCTCCATATCCTGCGAGTACAAACTCTGATACCGATCATAATTGTGCAAAAACCCTTTCACGACCTCAAAACATTGCGCCGCATAACTCTTCAACGTCTCCTCCGCTTTCGTGTACAACTTATCCTCAAGCGCGATCCGCAACTGCTCGCATTCTGCCACACCCGCCGTGCGGAGCAGGTTCGTACCACCATTCTCCGTCGTCGGTGCGGACGCGAGGAGGGTTTTGCCGACGGGACCGTACACGATATTGTCGATGCGTGGGACGGATTCGATGGTTTTGACCACGTAGGTGAGACCTTCGATGATGGATTCTTCGATTTCGGGTAGGGATGGGTCGAATTCGACGCCGGTTGTTGCGTTGAGCCAGAGGCGGACGACGAAGCGGGGTGCGTGCGGGCGGATGTCGATGTGGGGTGCTGGGATGCGGCCTGTGGCGTCGGGTTCTGGTCGTGGGGGTGGAGGTTCGATGGGGTAACTGAAGAGGGAGAGGTAGTCTCTGAGGGATTTGGAGATGATGGAGAGGACTTCGTTGTAGATGAGGGTGGATGCGCAGCGGAAGTAGGAGTCGGGTGGGCGTGTCGGCATCTGGCCGCGTCGATTTGGTTTCAGAAAATAGTCTGCGAAAATGCGGAGGACGGTTGTGTACCAGCTGACCAAAAGGTAAAACAGCCGTGAGAATTCTCACCTCCCACACCAACCCACCGAACGAAGAGGGCGCAGCACTTACCCATTCAACAAACGATCCCTGCACTTCTCCGAATGCACCAACAAGATACTCCGAAATCCCGAAATCCTAAACGGCTCCCTCTGATTCCTAATCTCATCCACATCCACAAACCGCACTTTATGATGCTGCGACCAGAGATCCAAAATACGAAGCATCGCCGGATGCCCGATGAACAGGATTCGGTCGATCTTTGTGCGGGTTTCCAGAAAGGATTCGCGCCAGGGCGACGGGAAGGGGCATTTGTCTTTTGGTGTGGGTGGTAGCTCTGAGTCGCTGCGGAAGGAAATTTGAGTACCTGACGCAAAGGGCAATGACACGCTCAACGAAACACGCTTACTCCTCATCGCGTTTTTTTGAAGCTCGAGTCTTCAAAATATACTCCACTAAAGACAAACACCGTCAAATGGAATAAACCAAGGCAGTAAAGTGGGGAAAACGATGCAGTTAGCCCACCCATGTTTAAAACCTCACAGGGCACAGACGCGCGCAGCAAGGACATACCAGCAGACCTTTTCCCACTCTCACTATACTCCTTCCGAATCTCCTCCAACAGTTCACCCGCCATCCCGCCATACGACTTCACCAGCCTCGCAGGAATACTCATCATGATATTCTCCAACCACTCGGGACTCAGGTCACTGACGGCGTGGGATTTGATGGTGGAGTCAAAGTACTCGTAAAACGCCTGCGGTTGATGTGAAAGGGTTGAATACCGTCAACGAGAGAAGAAAAGGGACCGTGGAAAATAATGGGGAGGAAAGTGATGTTCTCACTTCAATTAGTTCACGTTCATCGAGAATGTTTTCTTCCGGTCCAGCTTGTTGGAGGGCGCGGGCCATGCGGACGTCTGGCATGTATTCGTTGGACATGTTGAGGAGTAGGACGGCACCGGCTTCGTCTGTCAATAATCGTAATGAGAAATGAGGCTCCGGTCTCCGCCTTTCTTGCTTTGAACATCAGAGTTACGACAAGATATACGGAAAGCTACCAACCTTCTTCTTTGGTCGATTTGAGGTTCTGCTGGTCTCTATGTCAAAAATGTCAGATCCTTTAGCAGCATTTCCTTCAAGCATGTCAAACACACTCACAACGCCCAAAAACTCACATTAGAAAATCCACCAACTTTTCCCTAAACGTCGCGCCACCCTCCGGCACGGCATTGTGTCCCTCCACCTCTGGCGGCTCCTCCTTCTTCCTCTCTCCAACCTCCCTCCGGCTTTTTACCTCCCGCTCCTTCAAATGAAACCCATCCCCACCAGCCCACGGTCCTCCACCGTTCCGCTCCATCCTCGCCCTCTCCAACCGCACCATCGGATCCTCCACAACGACGTGATGGTGAGGGTGGAGGGTCATGTTCCGCCGAGGTGGTGGTGGGCGGACCTTGAGGCGGGATAGCAGGGAGGTGGGTATGTCACGGGAGGTAGTGCGGGTTGCGCGAGAGGTTTCAATCAAGTCTATAAAGATGGTGGTTTTCACGTTTACGTATATATCGGAGTCCACAGGAAATGCGTATCCAATGTTTCAAACCTTTTAATGTGACAGTCTTCCGTCTCAGCATCTCTTTATGCTCGGCTGCATTTTCTTCTGTAGGCCAGACGTACGCTACAGTAGATCTGGGTAGCTCTGGCAAGAAGCCCGAGGGCCCATCGTCTGGCTCGGGTGGTGGGGACGACGGGTGAACCGTTGTCATCGTTCGTGCAAAGCGTACGGGTGGATTCGCCTATATGTTTTTAGTCCTTCAGTATTCTTTAATCCTTTTAAAATGGCGGGTAGTATGATGTCGCAATTGCGAGAGTGGGTTGGAGTTTTGTGAAGTTTGTGGGAGGAACGTGGATACCAGGGCTGCGGGATCGTGTAAGCTACACACCAGCCACACGAGCAATCCAGTCAGCCACGCGTCTCGAATCTCTGTTGAAAGGCCAATCAAACACCGTTTCTAGACTATATAATATCGCTCTCCTCGCAGTGCGCGAGTTCTTTTCCTCTCGTACGCGGCACCTATCAGTAAGAATCTCCCTCCGGTGTTCATCGCGGTTCAGCGCTTCCTGTCAAAATCAACTCTCTCATCCTCATAGTAAATCCAGTAGCGTCTCTTCTTTGCGTCTCCTGTGATCAGAAATATTGTCTCTACGTGACATTTTGAAATACTTGTGGTCAATCCATTAGTATCTCTTTTTTGAAATAGCTGATCCATTAGTATCTCTTTTTGGCGATTCGGAACCTCAGCGTGAATTGCCTCAACGTCAAAGTGTAATATCATTGAAATACTTGTGGTCAATCTCTTCTTGTGATCAGAAATACTCCCTCAAGTGTACTAGTCCTCATTGAATTCCTCAACGTCAAAGCGAAATACTTGTGGTCAATCTTCTTGTGATTCAGAAATATTCCCTCAACGTATTCCTCATTGAAATCAGATATATTGCCTCAACGTCAAATTGAAATACTTGTGGTCGCCCTTGGTCTCATTGTCATCGCTCATTATCGTTGCTCATCATCATTTATCTTTGTTACGTACGATTCGCTCTTCCTATCACAACAATGTCTGAAACCTCCGTCTCGCATATCACAATTGATCGCCTGAAGGGGTTCAATAAGTCCCCCGGCGTTATTATCCCACTTGCACCACGTCTCACCCTTCTCGTCGGCCCGAACAGATCGGGGAAGACTACTGTTTTGCAGGCATTAGCTGTTGCCGGTCATGTGTGTAAAGAGGAGCGGGATTAGAATGCCGAGTTCCCACCAGCGGAAAAAACGATTCCGTTAACGAAGCGTTCGACTCTATCTTCTCCGGCCTTCTGGGATGCGTCCCCCACGCAGCAACATCATGCCTGTTCTCTCTCCGATTCGCCAATTTTTGAAGAGCCGCTTTCGATGGAATTTCATCATGATTTTCTCAATGTCGTTGCTCCCGCGTCCACCCCTATGCTCCGCGCTACGTATGTTCCCCGCGATCTTGCATTTCCATCAACCACAACGGTCCCGATTGTTTCGGAAGATGAGATGGCCACACAGTCGTCCATTGCATCGGGCCGGTTGACGCCGAATTATGTTTTCGCTATACAAGCCGCGGGAAAGTTGCCTGAGCTGAACGGTATTATCAATACCATTTTCCCGGATATCGGAACCCTTCATTTGCGGACGTACAAAGCCGGCATTCGGCTTTGGTTTCAAAGAGGGGACACCTACACCCCGTGGCATGCGGAGGGGAGCGGTGTGGCCGTCACTCTCACGATATTTGCAGCAATTCTGTACGATCGCATCGAACGGTTCCGCAGTATGGAAAATTTCTTCCAAGATGCCAATCTGCCGCCCTACCATTACGTGATCGCATTGGATGAACCAACCGCATCCTTACACCCACTCGTATTTCCGGCATTCATGAAAGAGTTGGAAAAAATAGATGTCGAGATCGTCATTGCGACGCATTCAGTTCATTTCCTCCTGTCCACAACATCCTTACCCGCTCGTGAGGTGGAAATTATAGCATTGCAGGAGGGTAATGCAGTTGTGGGGCCGAAACGCGCCGGGAGAATTACTTGATAGATTTGGACGCCCTGAAAGCCGTACTGGCAAGCAATGGGCGCGAGGAGATGTTGGCAAAATTCGATGAACTCTTTAAGCAAGCCGTGAAATTGGGGAAATCCAAGTTGGCGGAAGAGTTCGGAACGGCCATTAGTTTGCTCAAGTCGAACAAGGAAGGCGCAAAATTGTTTTTGGAGGGAAAAGACATTGGTGATCTAATGGATGGAATGAGGAGTCGGTTGGAGACATTTCCGGAAGAGCTTATGGACGCCAAATGGTTCCTCCAAAGGCTTGGGCTTTACGAGTTGAAGTATTGGCGACAGATTTTGAACAAGATGGGCAAGGAACGCCTCCACGAAGAAATCAAGAGATCCGTTAGAAGCCTGTTTGATTGGGCGGGGGTGTAAATTCATGGATGTGGGGAAAAGTTGGGGCAGATACTCAGTCTAGTAAATGAAGTTCGTTCGGCTATCTTAGTCTATCTTGTTGTTACGAGAATAAGGTCCTGTGCTCACTGCGGGCGCAGTTGGCTTGCAAGCCACTCGAACCACTCTAACCATCCTTTTGATAGATACCTAGGTAGGTAGACTATCTAAGTAGTAACTACTGTACGTTTGTAGTTGGTTCGATGGACAGGCAGGCAAAACAATGGCCTTCAGCGAACTCGTCAACGAAGTCCGAGCCCTCGTCAAAAAACCAAAGCAGGACGAGGCTCTGAAAATTCTCACGCAAATTGTATCAGAGGTAACAAAACGCGACCTCACTTTGCCGTCTCCAGCCCGCTCCAACAC
>JADGKA010000673.1:0-16064 GCA_027604605.1 Borealophlyctis nickersoniae
ATCCCATCCCATCCCATCCCTTCCTTTCCTTTCTTACGTCTCCTTCTTCCCATGGCACGTCGACCCCAAAACGGGGACTTATACCAGCACCTCACTCTCCCCCTCCCTTCTTACGCTGGCCCGCCCATGACCTTCCATATACGTATCCAGGCCCGCGTCCGTCCATGGCGGTCGAAAGAACGTATTGACCGATACGCGCAATTCGTGGGAATGAATGGGGCGGAAAAACGGGTTCCTTCCTTTCCGGGATGCAACGGGTTCACTTACCACGGTAACGAAACGAGTGGTTCCAACAAATTGGCACTTGTGGCTGCCTACGTTTTGCACTGCCCCGGAGTCCCGTCCTGCGTTCCCCATCCCTTGTTCGTGGTTATTGCGTACCCCCTCGAAGTCTCGAACGTCACAACCCCCCTTTCCATTCCCATTTCATTCAGAGTAACCAACCCGTTCAAAGGTCACCAGGACAAACAAGAAACGACCTCTCCCTTCCCTCCTTTCCCTCACAAAAGCAGCCCACCCACTCTCCATTTCCCGTGTGGATACCACGACGCGTCAGCACCCCAGAACCCACAACCACCCCCCAATTTCTCCGACACCCACGACCCAACCCCTCGGACCCACTGACGTACCCACGTCCCACACAAAAAATCCCACAGAGGCTCCTCCTTCTTAATCAAGCAAGCCGCGCCCACTCAAGAAGTCCCTGCAGCCGAAAAATTAGAGTCCAACTCAACGGACCTCCGGTGTCCGACCGGCACCGTAAGTCCGACGCAGGTTGCGGCATGGAGAGGGGAAAAGGAAGGTGAAGCCTCATTCCCCGAAGGAATGCGGGTGAGAATTTCTTTTCTTTTTTCTTCTTCTCTTTGTAAGCATTTTTTGGGGTAGGGTATCCCATCTGAAACCCACACCCCTTCGCCGTCTGGCGATGGGATACCCCACTCTCCACGGTTCTATTCTGAGACGGTCCCATTACGAAAAACTCCCATGATGCCTTCGGTAGACGTAAAGACCATGATGGAAGTTATGGAAGTTCCAAACAGACGGCATTACCTAGTTCTATATTCTTTTGAAACGCGTAATAGCGTAACGACGTACAGCGCAACGGGCACCCTGTTTCATGTTTCCAGGTGCCCCCAAGTTACGCGTCGCGTCGGTTTGTACTGTTGAACGGACGCGACGGCCGGGGTATCCCAATCATCGGTGGGGTTTCAGATTCACCATCCCGTCCACGGTGCCAATTCCGGTCACCAGAAGGACGTTACGAAAAATCCCATGATGCAGTATTGAAGGACCTGCGACGAATGCCCCTCACGTATCGGGCGACGTACGGCGTGGGCGGGGGTATCCCAGCGAAACCGGCGCGGTTTCAGATTCACGACGTTATCCACTATCCACTGTCCAATTCTGATCACAGAAGATGGTTCGATTCCCGTTACGCAAAACCCCATGATGCCTTTGGTGGACGTAATGACCCATGATGGAAACACCCTCCGGCTGAATACCTAGGTAGAAAGTTCTCTTCTTTTGAAACTCGTAGCGTAACGACGTACAGGGCCAAGGGGCACCCTGTTTCATGTTTCCAAACAAAAACGGTTCCGACTTTTTGGGTCGTCTCCGATCACACCCGTAAGTAGCGCGGTCCCTGTTTCAAGTTTCCAACCGGTCCCAAGTTTACGCGTTGCGTCTATGCGTCTGTGGGTAGAGTTGTGTTTACGGGGTATCCAGGTAATCGCCACCTGACGCATGACGTGAATAAGCAACCCCGTAAGTTGAACGGAGCGCGCCTGGATTATACGGAGGGCCAAGGTGCTTGACAAATGCATCTGCCTCCACGCTGTCATTGAAGGACATTACACCTTTTTTTTCGGGTTCATGGATGGTGTGTGTATTTGCGTAAACTACCGGAATACGCAACCCCAATTCATAGCCGCGCACGCCAGTACGGAGGACCAAGCGTTTGACGAAATGCATCTGCCTCAATACCAAGGCGGTCATTATAGCTCATTACACCTTTTTTTAGTTCCTGAATTGTGCGTGTATTTGCCTAAATTATGCAAAGCGACCATCCTCACCTTCTTACCAATCCAAACCCGCCCCGCGCGCGAAGGGAGAACCAAGTGCTTGACGAAGGCATCTGCCTCCAATACCAAAGCCGTCGTAAAGGACATTATACTTTTTTTTGGTTCCTGGATGGTGCGTGTATTTGCCCAAATTGCGAAGTGACCATCCGCACCAATCCTCATCAACCCAAACCGCCGCGCTCGAATGGAGGACCAAGCGTTTGACAAAATCCACCTGCCTCCAATGCTACTCCCTTTAAAGGACATTACACCTTTTTTTTTGCTTCCTGAATATATCGTTCTCTTGCTTTTCTCCACTCGGACGCATTTTTGTTAGTATGCCTCTTAACGGTTGTTAGGTTGTGTGTGCGGGGGTATCCAGTTATTCGCCGGGAGTGCGTGTATTTGCCCAAATTATCTCCTGAGGTACTCGAATGCCCGCGAGTGTACGGAGAACCAAGAGAAGGTGCCTCGACAAAATGCACCTTTCTCCAGTTAATAACCGGTGAGACCGTTTTTTTTTGGTTCCTTAATATGTTTCTTGCTTTCCCTCACACGTATCGGATGCGGTTTGTTCACCTTGTTCCGCGTACATTACATTCAACCATCAAGGTATCCGCATACCTGCCCACCGCGGTCTCGCCCTGACGACGGTGCACTCACCACTAAACAAGTCAAGGGCTTTTTTTTGGTTCCTGATCACATTGTGCTTGCTTCTCCACATACATTGGAAGGATGGCATTTCATTAGCCTTGTTCCGTGCGTAACATTCAACCTTCAGGGTATGCGATACCTGCCCACCGCGCGTTCTTGCCGCCCAACGGTCATTCACGCAATAGGAAGATGGCGTACATAGTTTTTTACTCTTCGTATATACATACTCTGAATCTCCGGTAAACCCTATCCCGGTCGCTATGTGCGTGCCTTTGTTAATACGGGACCCAATTCAAACAGAGTACCACGGAGGAACGAGTGCTTGACAAGGTGCATGGATCGGCCTCCAATACAAAGGACAATTGCGTTTGTATGTTTTTTTGCTTCGAATGTATCGTTTTTTGCTTTTCTCCACAGGTATCGTATGGCGGTTTTGGTACTCATGTTCCCTTTTAAATGGTGCGTATGTCCAATAAGCTGGGTACCCACAAACCGGCATATACACCGTGTTCATGCCCTCACACCGGTCACTCACGCAATCATTGAGATTTTTCGAGAAGGAATTTTTCTACTTTTTTTCGCTGAATGTACTCGAATCCCAAGTATTTGGGAAGAGGAGCCAGGACGCTGTGTGCGCCTTTTGTGAATACGTGACTTTTTCTCAACAATTCAAACCGCGCAGTACGGGGGAATGAGTCCTTACCAAGCAGGGATCTGCCTCCAATAGGGCGACTCTGTTGAAAGCATGACCCTTTTTTTGGGTCCTGAATATCGATGCTTGCGAGAAAATTTTCCGCCTATCAGTTGGTTCGCCTTGTTCTCTTTTCACAGCTCGGTGGGCTGGGTATCCCCATACCCGCACACCCACCGCGTTCATGACCTCAAAATGATCATTCAACGCATTATGTATTAAAAAGAAAAATGCTTTTTTTTGTTTCCGCAATACCTTGCTGTCCTCCAAACACATTGGACACATGTTTTGTCACTCTCGTTCTGTCTTCATGGTGCGTAGGTTCGGTGGGCTGGGTATCCACGTACCGGCACACATGACCTCACAACGGTCATTCAACGCGCTATGTAATATCATGCGATTTTTTTGTTTCCATAAGTACCTTGCTGTCTACCTTCCTGTCCTCCACCCACATTGGACGCATCATGTTTTCGTCACTCATGTTCTCTCTTAACGGTGCGTACATTCAAGCTGGGTATTCACATCCCTGTACAGACAGCGTTGGTGCCCTCGAAACAGACGGTCACGGAATCTCGGAGGAATTGTTCTGTTCTGTTTTTCGGAAGGGCCTACGTACTCAAATCTTACGTATTTGGTCAGAGGATGGTGAGGGAAGGGCGGAAAAAGACAAAAGATGCCAAGGCCCGCTCCCATCATTTATGGGTCAGCTTTAATGCAACGGTTTGCAAGTATCGAAGCATCGCCAGTCGTTTTTTGACTGTTTACAGGGTACACGGGTAATTGGACCAGGCGCATGTATATGCCAAATTACGTGAATACGCGACCCGATTCTCACCACGCAGGTACGGAGGACCCAAGTGCTCGATTACCGATTGGTTCGGCGGTGGGTATGGTCCAATCAGCGAGGTAGTCCGCATATGCACGCAAAGTGCGTTCTTGCTACCGTCCCACGAGACTTGGTATTTTCGTAAAATGCGTAGCGTGTAGAATGGTCTAACATGGTCCCTTTATACTCGCACCAATGCGGCATCCCGACTCTTCAGCGACACCTGAGTGTTGCAACGCCGTTTCGGCGAACGGTATCCATCATGTGGTTTGAATCGTTCGATCTTTTTTTCTGGAAGCACCGATTCCACCAAAAATGTAGTCCCACTTTACTCGACAGGCCCTTGCGCAAGTCTTTCTGATGGAGATTCAGGCTAGACTCTTGTCAAACCTGGGTGGGTGCTGCGCAAAACGCCGTTCACTTGAACACCAGTTCGCTACATGTATGGTTTTGAGGGATAGCACAAGGGTTGGTTGGAATATTCTGTTTTCTTGTGGACAAAACGTTTGCAGACGCACATGGGTTTCTGATGGAAGAAATGGATGTGACGGAAGGGGAAAAAAGGAAAAAGAGTTAAGGTTCATCAAAAGTTTGTTGATTGCGGTGTTTGAACCGTATCCCCAAATCAGTGGATCGCAGGAGGTATTTATATTCAGATAAAACGTACTGTTTGATAATGCCAGAACAATGTTCGGCGTGGTTTGGTACGATCAGACGGGGCTTTTTGGTTTTGCCCTTGTTCTCTTCACAGGGCGTACATCCAATAAGCGGTGGGTCCATACCTGCCCACTGCACACACACCGCGTCCTTTTCCCAAGGTCATTCCGGCAATAAACAAGGACGAAGGGGACTCTGTTTTATCGTTTTTCGATGAACGTACTCGAATCTTACGTATTCTGGGGGAGGGCAAAAAAGGACACATGAGCGAAGGCCCATCCCCGTCTGGTATCCAAGTCTTAGTGGATCGCGGGAAGTACTGTTATTCAGATCAGAGGTACTGTATGATTAATGCCAGAACAATGCGGGCGTGGTTTGTACCGTCATCCTCATTCATATAATAGTACAGTATGTGGAAACCACCATCGGTGAGAAGAATTTCGTAATGCCTGGTTGGGACATGCAAGAAGGAGTAACCCCGTGCCTTGCCCGTCCGCCATTCGGTTTGATGATGTTTTTTTCTCCCCATCTTGGTTGGGGGTTCGGACTGAACGGAAAGTCCGCGGGAGTATCCGAAAGGAACGTCATTTACTCGCCGGTTCCCTCGCGCAAGTCGTTTTTATGGTAGATCCAAGGCCAGATTCTCGTCAAAAGTGGGTCGTCAAACAGCTGCGCGAAACGACTAGGTTTAAACAGCACTTCGCTATATTTGAACATGTGAGGCTTTGGTCTCTTTTTCTGCCGTCCTTCGTGAAGGTCCGGATCTCGCAGCGCGATGTAGCGACGTACATGGCGTAGTTCCACGGCCAGATTCTCGTCAAAACTGGGTCATCAAACATTTGCGCAAAATGTGCTTCAATCAAACGCCGGTTCGCTAAACACATTGATTCATGTTGGCTTCCGTCTTTCTTTTTTGGCGTCTTTTGTGAAGGTCCGGATTTTGCATGGTGATGCTACAAACGTACGTCCGGTAATCCACTAGGAGTCTGGGACACCAAGGCATTCCAGCAACGAGGACCATATGGTGACCCTTAAAAAAAACATGTACCCCAAATTGGATACCCGGTTATAGTGTTGTTCCACGGTATACCCAGGTTTCCTGCCGTGGTCCGGTTTGTATACCGAATGACATATAGCCTCGGAGTGATGTTGCCGGGATGCTAGACTTTTGTCGATTTTGCCGACACGTTGACGGGAATGCTATGGCATGTTTCCGTTGGGGGATTGGATTTACCGCGCTGACAGACAGGCAGCGAGTTGATATTTATGCATCTTTCTTGCGAAACCCGGGAAAAAAATCAGCGCCAACTTAATCGACATTCGATTGTTTTGAAGCGGTGTACGCTACTACAATGTTAGAGTGTCTTTCAGATGTTTGGAAGCGATTGCGGCATTGCCCGTTTCTGTACCGTGCCGTCTAAGACCCAAAATTGCGTTTGTTGCCACAGTTGCGGGACGTGTGTGAGTTTTGGGGTTTATGTGGATGGGTGAATAGGACATTCATACTCCACCGCCCACTTAAATGACCCTGCCCAACTCCACTCATACTTCTTCTCGCTGGAAAACCACATGTTCCGCCGAGGGGGTACGGATCCGTCGTTCTACTGCTTTCAAACCGAACTTGGGCGAGTATATTCTCATCTCTTTTGTTAACGTTTCTCCTCATAGAAGGACTTTTAACACGACGTATAATTGGAAATTGATTTCACGCGGGGTATCACAGTCGGCGGGGTACCTTTTCACTTCCTTTGGTAAATCTTTTTTTCGCTTCACCTCTTCACCAACAAAGTCGAGGGAGGTGTGATCGAGTTTGAAGGTTTGCGTGACTGGTGTAAATGGAACACCGTACTCTTGCCCTTGTCGGGCATGTGTATTCCTTGCCAACTTGATGTGAATT
This sequence comes from Borealophlyctis nickersoniae, assembly GCA_027604605.1. Classification (NCBI taxonomy): domain Eukaryota; kingdom Fungi; phylum Chytridiomycota; class Chytridiomycetes; order Rhizophlyctidales; family Borealophlyctidaceae; genus Borealophlyctis; species Borealophlyctis nickersoniae. The sequence goes on from JADGKA010000673.1 coordinate 6,786, forward strand.
GATGCTACGGGGTTATCCCACCTAACAAACAAACAGAGGGGTATCCATGTTCGTCTACCCTGCGCGCAACTCTTATTTTCTTCAATTCCGGTACTGCTTCTCCTCACCGTTTCTCCAAATTATAGTACTTCCAAAAGGTTACTTACCTGCGCAAATAACGGGCATCGAGGCGGGTAATCAAAACCATAGGCGCTCGCAGAAGCGCGGTCTGGTCATTTCGAATAAGACCGGCTAGGTTTCTTGTGCCTGTCCTGACTTTAAAACGTCAGAAAATAACTTGGTGAATTTTCGCAGAGGAGTGTGATGACGAATTGCGCGGGTATAAAGACTTTCACCTTTACGTAAAGAATGGAAACGGGACGGCCTTCCGTGGGCCTTCATTGCTATGAACTTGATTTCATGGGTATCCCACCTATAAACTGACGGGGGTATCAATCTATGACTTCTCCTGGGTAATCCTTTTTTTCTCGGTATACCCGAGGAATAAGTGAATTATGGCATGGGTAACAGCCATAGCAGGTTAGATTGTCTGTTTAGCGATCCCTGAATTTCCTGGACATGATATCCGCAAACTGATGAGTCAAAATGAAATGGATTTGCCTGGTCTATGTAATGCCAGCAAAAAAATAGTAGTGGTTGCTAAACCGGCTCAGGTGGAGCAGGGGTGAACCATCCGTTGCTTCACGTTTCGGTTTCAGGTTCCATCCCGCTTCTTTGTTCTGTGAACGCTCAGTCTTGTACGCAATCGTGATTTGTTCCTGGAGGATTGGGTGAGGCTAAGAAGCGGACAGGGAGAGCAGGGGCTGGTTTGCGCCTCCTAACTCTAGCTTTTCGCATTTTTCTTTCGCTTCGCCTGCGCTAAGTCTCATCCCCCCATTCTCGTCCGATTCTCGACCGAAACATTGGCAACCGACTGCAACGATCTTATCGCCAACGTTGCGAATCCCATTTGGCTTACCTTGTTTTGCGAAAGAGGAGTCGTTTTGCGCTTTGTTTGGTGTTTAACGGGGCTATCCGTCGTTCACATCACGGAACGAGGGTATCCATGATCCATTACAAAGGATCGTTTTCTTTTTTCTGGTTTGCTCAATACCCATTTTGCTATGGCTCAGAATCGTTGCGCGGCCCCATGGATAAGGAGAAGGGAGCAAAATGACGGAACAAAGACGTGGCGCGAAATCCTCTCTGCCGCACTGTATGCTTTGACACCCTTCTTTAAATAGGCCAATGTGTACTTTAAACTAAACATAGCAAGGCAATGGTGGTTAGCTATCTGCTCGCTGTGCCAAGCATGGCTCTTCCGCTTTTTGGCGGGCTTATATTAAAACCGGCACGTCGACTACCAATACTTCATGTGCTCGCCAACAGGGTAGGGTAACATCCTCCGCCCCGCTAGGCACATTTAATGAAAACTGCATCGTCGAATTGATGGTGTGAAAGGGTTCCACAGGGTCAATTCCCCTCCAGTCCCCTTGCGCGAATACACAGCCGCTTTTTTCTTGCCCTTTACGCCGTTTACACGCACTCTGCATGTCCCAAGAAAACTACACAGAGCTCAGCAAACGGAATTCATGTGGGGTCCCAAGAAACTTCCAGTCCCGTCAAGCGGAATCCTAAAAAACGGCAAATTCGACTGCGAGGACGCTTTTGAATTTTGAAAGTGCGCCACAAACGCCCCCTCAGTTTCTTTCTTTTACTATGCTGGTTCGTGGAAAAATCGCATATAATAAGGTGCACGTTTCGTGTGGGATTTGAGGCGTCATGCGCTTCCGTCCTGAAGTACGGCAATCGTAGGGGATTTTTATCATTTCGTCTGCCATATAATCGTCCGTCTCATCTACAATTGTTACTTCCCATGGTCTCATGATCCCATAAACAAAAGAAAAGAACGGCAAAAAGGGTGCGAGCTAGAGAGAAGCATGGAAGCAGATGGCCTTGAACATCCCAACCCCATATTCCAACCACCGACCACACAGATTTACCTGTCCGTTTTGGAAACTGATCGGCGTTCATTTCAGCCGTCCAGTCAATGACGAGAACAGATCGAGCCGAGCGCCATTCAACGTGGGCCCAAGATTTCCCGGCCTTACGAAAGTCGTGGGGGACCAACGTAATCAGAACCACTTGATTTCTATTTCTTTTTTTTGGTCGGTCCCCTACAACTCTCAACGCAAACAGAAAAAAAAAGGGGCCATTACGGCACGAGCGATATGGATGCCAATAACCCTGTTTGGAGAACAGGAAGTAGGAAAGTTCAATCGTGTCCCAATTCTCTTTGCCTTCGCCGATGTTGGGTGCCCATAAGTTGAGTGGGGCGCGCAGTCACGGTATCCAAAGCAAGAGAACGAACCACTGGCCGCTACGAAAGCAAACAGCGACTTGTGGGTTACCCATGGAGGCAAACTCCAATTGAAGGCGTTGTTACGCGGACCGGCCCAAGCCTGGCATAACCTCGACCATCAGCACGGCTTCAAACTTTCTTGGATGTCCGGCGACGAACCTTTGCTGTGGGTATCCGAATCTTACAAAACCGTACCTGTACTATGTTTGACCTGACCACAGTGAAGGCTCTGCACAAACACGTAAGGAGCAAAACGAGGCTCAGGGCCCGAGTCGTTCCCATATTCTCCTGTTCGTCTTTTTTTTTTTGGCGCCCAAAACACGGTCTGTCCGGATTGACGTATCTGAGGATGCCTCGGCGCTGTTTATCCAATAAAGGAACTGGCGAGACTCTTGAAATCAAGCCGTTCGTAACTTTTCAACCCTTTTTGCCCCGGTTTTCTCCAAAGGCAGATTGGTAATTGTGAGTTTCCTAATGGTGGCGGGCGGCAATTAACCGGTGTTGGGATCGTTCCAGGTTTTTGCCTGTACATGTGCCCTGACAATGTTACTGCATGGATTTCATATAAAGCGTATCACATGCCTGGCGGTTTTGCCCGGTGGCGCGCAAAAAATGCGTAAAAAAACCGCTTTGGGCTAGACAAAGACGACCAACGATTCTCGCACGTGATGCGGGATCCAGTCCCTCCATACTCACCCAAGAATGGAGAGAACCCTCTGTTTCTGATGCACCGTACGGCCCTATCCCACCAACATCCCTATTAGATGCGCCGACTTCAGGTTACATTAACAAACAGTTACCACGGACTGGTGGAGTCCCCAGCGTAAAGGGCAGCTCCATTCAAGCCCAGCACGTCCTCATAATTTTTTTGCCTATTGGAAGGTGCTGGACGTTATTACACACTCTCTTGATGCGTATTTTGTCCACACCACGCGCAAGAACAGTCTCACCGAAACGGGCAATATTTCCTCCGCGCGAAACAAGCCCTATGGTACACCTTTCTTCGGTCTCATTTTTTTGCACTCTCCAAACCCAAGTGCCTCACTCATATGGGATACAGCCCATCTGGGAGCTATGTTCGCAGAAAGCGGCGGGTCGAGGCAGATCCTTTCGGATGGAATACGTGACGGTTGCGTCGTCTGCATTTTTGTTTACGCGGACTTTGTTCTATGGTTTCACGGATGGAAAAATTGTGAAGGTTGGTGTCATTTGCCTTTTTCTTTACGTGGAAGTAAAGTACTACGCTTTACGGGCGTTCATGCAGGAATGATATGCATAAGGCCGAAAACGAACACCAGCGTCTGCGGAGTTATAAATGCAGGTCGTCGCTCCTCGCCATATGGCACCTTTGAACCGAATCTGTGCATTCCCATTTTCCATGAGGTGCGCTTTTATAATAATGGTTAATGGAACGATACCAGGGACCTCAGAGTGCTGGCTTATAGACAGTTCCGCGAATCAATGATACATACTTCACTCTACCGTTTTTTTTTCCATCTGCGCTCTTCCCGTGCACCCCAAACGTCTGTACCGACTGCCAAATAGAGCCTTTGTCATAGTGAGAGGCGACTGGGTATGGTATGAGGCCTGACTTTGCGCTACCACCAAAAAAAAAAAAAGAGTCCAAAACTTCGAACGTCCTGGACATCTGAAAAACTGATCAGGCGCCTCGTTTTACCAAGACTAGCCACCACCTAACCTGCGTTTTGGCAGGCGTTTGGAGTGCCCCAAAAAGCCATAGCAGTGCTACTAAGGACTGCAAGTTGCATTGAACGATTGACCGTGTGAGTTCCTTTTGATGAAAACGCAACGCAATGCACCAAGAGGAACCGCGGGAGCACCTTTCCCAATCTTCAATATCTCCATCTCCTTGACGACGCTTTTTTCCCTGTCCGCACATCTATCCTAATACTTTACAAAGGATAGTCCGCAATATGTAAATTCATATAGAGTGTTGCCCGTGGGGCTAAAAAAAAACTATGATACCAACTAGCAAGATTGCCCACACCGCCAATGCCGCAGACGTCGAGCAAATCAATGTCGCTTCTTTTCCGAACTGCGCTTTTCCCGCTCGTATCCCAATCTTACCTCATCTGTGGTTCCTGGCATTCGTACTTTGTGACCATCAATGAGGGAAGGTCACTCACAAAGAAAAAAATTGTCTCCAAAGCAAGACGCATCGGAGCTTCCCAACCATACATTGAAAGAGAATAGTAGTTATCCACATTGCTTCGTTCTGACACCAACCGATGCATTGGAACGACACCACAGACTGAACATGTCGTTTTGAGGAGTTCAAATGCCACGGGTAAGCTGGTGTTCGCCTTTCATTGGACCAGACAGGTGATGCAAATCGAGCTTTGTAACTATGGGACGACTTTGCACTACTCTGGGATCCAGATGATTGCGATGTGTACTCACATTGTTTTTTTTGTGGCCATCCAGGACGGCATGGAACCGAGACCTCCTCTCTGCCGTTGCTGGCAGGCACGTGTCCTCAACATCTGACAAGCAAGAGCCAGAAGACGGCGGGACTGGTAGCCATCCCTGTTCCCCCATGACTAAGATAATGCGTCTTGAAAGTTCCGTTGCATGCCACTGATTGAATGCAGTGGTGATTTCGGAACATTATGCACGGAGATGCCGTTGTAATCTAGACCGGCCGGGATTTTCAAAAGTTCCCAAAGAAGTCGGGTTCTGATGGTATTTAACTCGGATTTGGCCTTTTTTTCTTTCGAGTATTGACTGGGAGGCTAAATCTTCCTAAGCAAAAAGACAACCACCAAGCAGAAACATTGCTGCTTCCGCCGGGCCCCCTTTGGCTGTAAGGTACGGCAAAGCCTCATTCCGCTCCATGGCAACATAGTTCACACAACGAATTTCCTTGGATCATATCTCTCCATCCCGGAAAAGCGGGTACGGGATACTTTTATGTGTTTCGGCGTTTTTTTCTCGTTGTGGGTGGGGACAAAAAGCCCATCGGGCGAGGTCCGACATTACCCCAAAAGTAACTCTAGGCCGGGGCTGAAACGAGGCGAGAGACTTCCAAAGTTTCCAAAGGTTCGGTTAGCGAAGTGTAACTGTGCACATTTTTTTGGTCTTTTAGGTTGTGGGAAGGACGTGGGCCACCTGATAGGGACGGAAAACATTCCGACTCGCACGCGTGATGAGGAATTTCCGGCTTTTTGCCGGACGTCCTGAACCCAAGTGTTGCGCGAACTACCAGTAGATTCCATGTGTGAGCAACTCGAATACGGTGACCATCAACACAGTGTGGGATTCCGCGCTACCCCGTCCAATCATGTTTGGTACATTCCTTTTTTTTCAACTGCATTCTCATTCGAGGTTTGTTGAACGTCGTCTTATGGAGTAACCCAACCGCGGCGCCGGCCGGCTCTGAGCAGCCCTGAGATGTACGCCCATCCGAGAAGGATGATTGGTGATGCCGATTTCCACACGCAGGGATGATCTCCCAATGCGGACGTCTCTAGCAGGTAAAAGAGGTCTGGAGACCGACCGTTGAGATTTGCAACGTATGAGCTAGAAATGGACTACGTATAGACCCCATGGGTCCGCGCAGCCCGAATCAACTGACTTCAATTCGCAATGGCAACAATCGCAATAGTAGACAAGTGACCATTGCCCGCTCTTTGCACATGCGTTAACTTTTAATACCTCTCCCGGTAAAATCCGGAATTGCGGGGTGCGGAAAGGGAAGAACCCAAAAAGGGGAGGTAACCAAGCTAATGCCTTGTTTGTTTTTCATTTGTTGTTGCAAAGTTTAGTTGCGACGAGGTTGTTTTCCTACAAGCAGGGTGATAAAGAATCCAAGAATAATACGCGCGAATTTTCCATAATGACCTCACGCACGGTTTTTGCAGGGTCAACTGACCAACACAACGCTCTAATATGGCTACATGGCGGATAACGACGCCTCCCGATGCATGATAGCATGAAGTTGAGTTGATTTGTCGACCAGTCAGTTTCAACAGTTTCAATTCACTCTTTGGTTCGATTTTCTTCGACGACGCGTTGGGTGGCGCAGCGGGATGGGTAAACACAGTACCCTACTATACCCCATATTTGCTTTCCCTGATCTCGTTCCGCTCGTTCCTCTCGTTCCTTTGAATGGTATCCGAATCTTCGTTTTTGTTTATGACGGTACCCGTGCACATTCAATCTGGATTAGTTGGATCTTTCGGCAGCCGGTTATTCACCTCGCGGGATTCCGTCTTCCTTGCAAATCACCCCTCGTTTCGGCCTGCAGGAGTCAATCTAGTCCATCTAGTTGATCATTATTCACTCTCGATTCACTTTCTATTCCCACGCCCACCTTGTACATTTATCTGGATTAGTTGCGCATTGATAAACTGGCTGTAGATGCATGTTCGTGCGCAGCTGCAGCCGGGTGTTCCACTCGCGGGATTTCCGTGTGTCTTCCAGAACATGTCTCCCTGCTTCCACTATTGTTTGTTACTCCCCATATTTGTCTCGTGTCGACAGCTCTTCTCTTATAAAAAGACACCGACCATGGTCATCCACTGTCCCTTCATTCCAATAGTTTTCTCGCTCAATCAATCAGAACTCACAACAATGGAAGACCCCGTATCCTGCGATTTTCAAGTTGTCAAGTTGACGCAGAGGATTGTCCTCTTCACCGCCACGGTATGCACTCATCCTTCGTCCATCACATTCATCCTCCAACCGACACTTTTGCTGACTCTTCATGGTGTACTTTACACAGATTTTGCTATGCCTAGAAACAGCCACCAAAATCATTTTCGATCGACGCATCAAAACCTCCAAACTCATGCAACTCCATCTCGTCTGCGCCCTCGCATGGGGAATGAACGCCATTCTATACGGTATCAGTTTCAATCTGACAGATATACCCTACCTCGGGACGAACGAAACCAGCATCATCTTTGACGGCATCGCCCGGTGTGCTCTCATATTCAATATTTATAGGAGGACAATGTGTGTGATGGTGGGAATTCCTGATCGGGCTAGGAAGGCGTATCTGGGCGCGGTGGTGTTTGTGTGTCTTTGGGCGACGGCGGCGGATATCGCCATGTTCATCGGTAGTTTGGCTCCGTCGTTTTCTGCAAACCTCGCAAACGTTTTGCTCATTTTGCCCGCTCTTAAAGGCTACCTCACCTCAAACGGCAACTTCCAACCCGACATCGCAAACCTCACCTACATCGTCGGTGTCCTCCTCGACCTCACCTTCTGCGTCGCCAGCGACACAATGTACATCCGCGCCATCCTCAAATCCCAACGGTTCCGCGGCACCACATCCTACAACCACATCCTCCTCCCCCTCTCCAACATCATCTCCATCTCACTCATCCAAATCATCTCCATCACCCTCCTCTTTGTCGGTGTCGACCAGGAATACGGGTACCATAACCTCACCACCGCGCTGCGCATTCGGTTCTTTGCGTTCATGGTGCAGTTTACCGAAACCATTTTGAGCAGGGAGACGACGCAGGCGGGGGCTACCTCCAACAAGAAGGGTGGAGCGAGTGGGTCGCATGAGCACCCCAGGGCGGTTGGGATTGCTGCGAGGACAATGTCGTCCGTTACGTCGGATAAAGACAAGACGGCGACGAGACAGCCGGGTGCAGTAGTTTAGAAACGTAGGAACCGTGGAATAGCGCGCGGCGACGATACCCATGGTGGTGGTGGGGCGTGGTGGGTGCGGGGCGGACATTTGGAATTTTTCTAGAGCTAGGACAAGTTAATTTATTACCGACATTTATTTTTTCTGAAAAACACGCACACTCTGCATTTCTATTTGTGCCAACCGGACGTTTTTCAATCATTCCCCACATCACAGGAGTCTGATCGTCTTTGACGAAGGCTGGAATTCCTACGATGAGGGTATCCAAATGTTTACTCTGGATTTTTCTGATGCTTGAATGGGCTACCGAAACGCCGGCGCTCATTTATCGCGCCGAAGGACCATCTGGACCATGGGCGTAGTTTTTGAACTATCGGAGCGTGTGAAATACTAACCCGTTCCTTTGAATCTAAGCCTGATGATGTCCGTCGGGCCTGTTGCGCAGCGGGTTGGTAAATCTCCTGCCATTGACGGAGGTTTACTTCTCTTTCAATCTCCCCGCCGCAATCAATATAAGACTCAGCACAACTTTTGTAGCAACACCGTACAATTGCACGTTATTTATTTTCTCTTTTTGTGTTTTTCCAATTTTACACGTTTTTCTTGCGACAGAGATGGTGCAACCGTCTGTGTTTTGCACCAAGGATAAACCAGGATTGCTAAACAGATACGACCTAGCGCGAACGAAAGAAAAGCATGGTACAGGTAAAAGCTCTGGGTGCGAAGGAATGGAAAGGAACATTGCGAATGGTGCAAGGGGGGGATCAGCTGGCAGTGCTAGATTTTGGAGTGGGGTCAGCCGACAAGGAAGTAAAGGGGGGGAAAGCAAATGGCGGGAAGATGGAGACCGAACCTGTTCTGCGGGATATACCAATCAGGATTCTCGCTATTCAACGCCGTAATCTCCCGTTGATCGAATCCGAACCGGTACATGAGTTGATCCATCACGTATCTGTCAAATGACACGTCAGTACTTTTCCCCCTTCGACCCGACTTATACCACACCACTTACCCATTAAACGCCGGCGGCCCACAACTCACCGCCCACTTCCCACCTCCATCCTTGACCCCCAACCACTCCACACCCTCCCTCACAACATGCTCCCCCAACCTCCCCTGGTACACCACACTCCCCGCACCCACAACCCGCTCCTCCACAACACCGCGGGACTGGATCACGTGCCGGACGGAGAGTTGGGTGGGGTAGGCGAGGACGGCGCCGGAGAGGGTGTCGGTGCCTATGAGGTCTGTGTGGGATGTGACGCACTGGTGGAGGAGGGGTTAGTGGGTGTGAGGGACGGGGAAGGGAAGGGAG
>JADGKA010000674.1:0-16046 GCA_027604605.1 Borealophlyctis nickersoniae
GAGGGTGGGAGTACGGTTGGTGGAAGAGGTCTTGGGTTAGCGGGGGAGAGATATTCTTGGGTTAGTGGAAGTTTTAGACAGGATGAAACCGGTGAGCCCTTGGGCAGGCACAGTTTTTACTACGTTTTCTATGAAGTTACTAATAGTCAAACTACACAATTTCGCAGACAGCAGTGTGTGGTGGTTTTGGAACGCTCTTGGTTGAACACTTTGTCAAGACGTTCCGCTTTGTCCGTCCGAAAGAGTCGGACGTTATTTAACCAAGAAGAGACATATTTCTTTCTATTTCATTTGTCCCAATTCGTGCGCGTGATGAGCGTTCGGTCGACTGAGAGAAGCCACATCCAAGCCACCTTCATAAGTGGAAGGTCTAAGGACCAACTAAGGACCGGGGTCTCTTGCGTCGCTGATTGGCTGGAAGCCGTTCCGCCACAGTTCAGCTCAGTTCAGCAGACAGACCTCCACATTTATTGTTGCTCATTTTACTTACTTACGGCTTCCAACTCCCATCGACATGAACCACAACCGACGCTTTCCCCGTTTGCCCCCCGAAACACTCAACGTCGTCTTTCGAAAAATTTCACGCTATCCTGACGTAGACAGGCGGACCCTGCTATCCGTGGCTTCAGTGAGCAGCGAGTGGCGACACTTGGGTTGGCCCCATGTTTGGAAGGAATTCGTGATTGATGCATACCGAAAAAACGTTGCAGCCACGCTGTGCCGCTTTTCGCTTCCCTGGGCTCAAAAAGTGACGAGGGGGATACAAGTGCGGGATCTTGCAGCTCATATCGCTTACGACGGGCAGATGGACTCGCTGGCGTCGCTCTTTGCGCTTCCATTCTTCAGCGGTATCAGGATCTTAAACCTTCACTCCCACAAAATGGACCAGTACTTCACCACCACATTCCATTTGCTCATGGTCTTCCGTAGCCTGCCAAACTTGGTTTCTTTGTCATTGGGTTTTCTCACCGATGAGCCTGTTAGTTGGGGGAAGAATCTGCGATTGGCAGAAGAGGAGGAAGACGAAATATGGCGGATGGGACTCGGAAATTTGAAGGCATTGAAAATTGGGTTGATGGAGCAGTCACACACGGGTGGAATTATGTTGGGGAAGCTTGCTCTCGGGTTGGGTGAGAGACTGGAGATGATGCACGTTGGTCTGAGGGACCCCGGAACGGACGATCAAATCGCCCAATTGTTACGGAACCTGTCAAACAATTGCCCGCGTTTGGTCGACCTTTCCTTTGAAGGATGGAACCCAAATTCCCTGCAGCCTTTCCTCAAAACCCAACGTCAAATCGTCCAACTAGCCCTCAAAAATATGAATGTCTCCGACCGCTTCCTACGGACCATTGTGGCATCGTGCACGAATTTGAGATTTCTTGAATTCGATGCGGGCGATAACATCCCAAGTGCGACCTATAAGCACCTAGCCAAATTACCATTTCTTCGTGGTCTCTCAATCCACGGAAATGGAGTCGATCGCATTGCAAAGACGGATGTCGTCGAGTTTTTGAGGTGCCGCGGAAAGGACTTGGAATACCTGAAGTTCCCCCGGGGTCGTATTGGCGCCTTTCCCGGTTTAGTCGAATTCTTGCCAAACATACGGCATTTCTCCACGTGGTATCAATACCCATTCGATTATGTGGTTGACTTCCTCGATAGTGCACCGAAGCTTGAATCCATTCAACTCTGCACTGAAGGTTGGATTGTGGAGATGTTGGAGGAAGTGTGGGACCACGACGTGGAGCTGAACTATGAAGATCACGATTTCCGGATGCAGATGCACGATCATGTTGAGTCAAAGAAGGAGGCCTGGATGGGCTTGTAGAAAACGGGTGGTGGCGGATGGGCGTGGAGTGTTGGGCAGGCGGAATAGGTCCGGCGTGATATCAGTGGAAGTGGGACTGGTGCGGAAAAGGAATAGAGCTGCAACGCGCGGAAAGCAAAGAACAATGGGGAACAACGCGTTCCAGAGTCTCTGGACGCGTTCAAGGTCCGACACTCTGTTGAGAGATCTGTACATGTCCCCGGTGGATAACTGGCTGCCCGTATTGGTGTCGAATCCTACAGCACGACCGCTGATGGAACCTGTATCATGCAGACAACTCTTACTGTACAAATACGTCTGTTACGTACAGATGACAACACACCAAAAAATATATAAATATAAGAACCTGCATCCACCCATTTCAATCAACAGTGCCGACTCGCACACCCTACAACGGTGTCTACCATCCCATCCAACTCTCCTCCCTCAAGGCAAGATATGTCGGGAATCTGACATTGGCCTCAATATCAACATTCCCTTCCTCCGCCGCGTGCCTTATTGCCTCGCTCCTGTTCCTGGGGTACAATGGCAAATTCATCCTCCGCAGCTTCCTTGACCCTTGCAGAAACGCCACAAACCCATCTTCCGTCACGTCCCAGCCCCAAACGACCCTGAGCTCCCGCAGTTCAGGGCAGAAATCTCGAATCATGCGTAGCGTCTCATCTGATTCACATTTGTTCATTTCCAGGAATGTGACAGACTTGCCCCGCTCTTTCAGAAAGAGGGCCAAACCATCGTCACATGCGGTGGTCGAAGGAGGCTCCGACGCGGTAACGGAGAGAGCTGACAGGAATGGGCCTGTCGCAAGGTGTCGAAAACCTTCTTGGGTGGCACCGTTGCTGCTGCAGCGGATCGAGAGGTATTTCAAATGAGTGCAAGTGGCAGCCAATGACTTTATCAGGTCATCTGAACCGTTCTCCACCTCCAGGTACACCAAACAAGACAGGAGTCGGGTGGTGGAATGAGGAAAAAGGTGCAGGGTGTTGGAGTTGAATGTGTAGGCCTTGAGATTGGGACAGTTCTCGGCCACCTTGCAGTAAAAGGATCTCAGCCGAGTCCGTTCGTGATCAAAAAAATCAAATAGGTTGACATACTCGAGGTTAACCCCCAAGTTGGCTGCCATGACATCCAACAAGTCAAAACCCCGAACGGGTCCCCCCTTCACCCGAATAGACAGCGCCTTAAGGTTCCCAAACCCCTTCTTCCAAACTGCACCTTCCTCCTTGTCCCCCCTAGTGTGAGTTTCCACGTCACCCCACTCAACCGGCCCATTTTCAACCCGAATGTGGTATAGCCCAACAAGTAACGGTAAACTCAGAAAGATGAGGAACAATTGAGCAGTGCTGATAGACTTGCACGCATAGATTAGAATTCGAATGCCCTGCATCATTGGTGCTCCCAGCAAAACGTCCATGCGGCGGCGGCACGGAGATTCCCAAACCGCAAACTTTCTTATGTGGATACCCTTCATGAATTCCGAGGCTGAATGGTGCAGGTAACGACGCTCGGCACGTTCGCCTGATCCAACGGATACCGAAACCCAGAACAGCGTCCAGGCAAGGTGTCCCCACTCTTTGTTGACCAAGCGGCAGGCGAGTAACGCCTGTTTCGTTTCTACGCTCGGTCCGGGGAGACTACGCAGAATTACTGAGAGTATTTCCGGGGGCAGAGGAGGGGCCACGCATGCACGCGGCCTTGTCTTCACTCGCTGTAGGGTGCCACGGATATCCCGCACTATGGATTTGGCGGTGTTGTACACGCTGGCGGCTACCCGCCTCAAATACGTTACTGAGTGGGCATTTGTAGATTGCGCCGGCGTCGTCGGTTGGACGCGTACCGGAATGGGTTGTGATGACATGTCGTTTTGTCGAGCCAACTGTCACGGAGGGCTACTGCGACGCGCGTTTCTGTTTTCTGCCTGCAAGGATCACAAATGCAGCGTTCGTTCGGGGATAATGAATTTGCAAACAGATGCGTCCTAATGATCAGTTACGCCTGAAGAGGCAAGTTCATTTGGTATTCTGGGGTCTAGATAAGTGACTGCGGCCTGCGGGCTTGTTGATGGCGCCCCACAAGCCCCAAGGGCGCGAACGCGTTTGCCTTTTCAAGCGATGCTGGTAGTAACGATGCTAAATGTTGCCTTGATAGCCAGTTTGGTTCCTTTCTGTAATTTGTTGGTTTAATCATTACGAAAGGAGTCCAACCGTCCTCCAAAATGTCAACGTATTCTGCGAAATAGATCGCAGGTATCCCAAGTACATTTTGGCATTTTCAATCAGTATACCGTTTCCCGGGCGCCAGCAGCCCTGCCCCCGCATACCCGCCGCTCACACCTTTTCGACCTCCCCCTGGAGACCCTGCGGCGTGGCCTCCCCCTCCACTCCATAGCACTTGATCGGCTTCTCGTTGTTTCTGCAGTTGGGTTAAGATCTTGGAAAGAAGAGTAGAATCGCACCGTTAGGGATCACACCCAAAAGCTTCCAGACACGATCAAAGGGGAAGCGTACCATGATAAACATAGCGGACGCAACCGCAGAAACCAAAAATATAACGTCGAACCATCGGTGATAGAAGTTGAATTCTATTCGACTCAGCACGTCTGTTATGATTTTCCTATTCCCGAAAAAAAATGCGAGTTTGAGATTGTAATTTTCCTGGATGGGAAAAGCCGCCCTCAAACCTGTATTTCGGCGGCACGCTCATTCTCATCATGAGCACAGATGATAGGAAATACATTCCCATGATATGTGCAAGGAAGAGGACGATATTATTCGGAGATACCGAACTTGAAAACGCGCGGAAAAACTGAAAACGTGGGGGGAAACGTTCAAGTTTTAACAGCACAAACCACCCAAACGTGAATGAGAGACGTACCTTCATAAACTGGATTAATAGTCCTCGGATGGAGAAGACCACCAAAATTCCCACCAAGATGAACGATATTTGTTGTGCCCAGAAAGCCACATCGATTTGGATTCCAACCCGATGCACCAGCAAATCCAGGGCATGCGTGACGGGATCCACGCCACCACTCCGGTTGAAGATAATATTTATTGTTGACTAATCCCTCAGAAAGGCATAGAGTATTAGGTGAGATGTACGCCCACGGAATGCAGCCCACGGACCCTTACCGTAAAGACTTTGTACAGACAATATACAGAAAAGATGTATCCTAAAACATTGAAATATCGCCCTTTCAACGTTTGGGAATCTCGAATCCTTTCCTGAATGATGGAGAATCCAGGTTGAAAATTGTTCCCTTGGAGGTCTAATCTGCAGCGACGAGGCGGACGCACCCGCTCCACATTCAGATCATCAAGTTCCATGAACAAATCCTGGCTGACATGTTCCAGCGCTTTTATCTCGTGGGCTAGAATGTTGATGTCTGCGTCGAGTACAAGGTGTCGGTTAGTGTGCCCAGATAGATTCTGGACATGGAAAAGTACCTACTTTCATTACCCACTCCAAATCCTGTGGTGACTTTGTTGAACATGTTACGCATAAATCCACCAACACCATTAGCGCTTTGCTGTGGATGCAACAATCAACGACTGGGAGAATTCGCGGCGTCTCCACACAACAAATCCTGTACCTCTTGAAGCATTCGTTGCTTCCTCGTCGCCAAAAGTAGCTTCTTTTTCTTGCTTATCAACATATCCATCGTTTGCATCAACTTCTTTTCGGCTGAAGTCACGTCTGCGTCTGAAACCTTCCTAGCCCACCCAGACTAATGAGCATTCCAGAGGTATCAACAGGAACCGAACCTAGTTTCCCTTCACCTCAGAAAGAAAGATAAGGTCGTGTACGGACTATTGACTGCGCCGAATCCTGACAAAATGGCCATAATGGTCACGCCAATCACACCCACGCGACCCATGCCGGGTTCGATTGCAAACACGCCTGATTCGCCGCACCGAGCCGAGATGATGAATTCAATGGTGCAACTCATAAAGCAATTATGGCGCATCGGCAGAACTTACTTCTGGAGCCTGTCTGCCCAGATTTGATAGGAAACTGATCCCCAATCTTCCAAAATAAATAGATATACACGACCCAACACAATGATGACAATCCCCATCGGTAATGCCGCATCCATCCTGCGGGCCCCATCGGAGTTTCAATCAGGCCAGCCATTTGCGAACGAGGCGTGCTGATGAATCTCACCATTATTTGACTCGGCAAATGCAATAAAGAATTGGTAAAACGGGAGCAGGACAATCACATCGAATAGCATCAAATAAAGATTGGTTTTCCAGTACAGCCACCGCGAACTGCAGCAAAGATGCAGACAATAAGGTTGGTGGGGCGAGTTTCAATAATACAATCTATTATCCACATATATAAGAGACTATCTAACACCGCTCCTTGTTCTATCCCACGCGTCTCTAGCCGACCGCAACAACCTGTCAGAAGAACAACGTGTTCTCACCTCATATCTAGTATGTCCATAATTTCAAAGATGACCATTTCAAACAGAGTACAGCTTGCAGCAAAGGTCGCCGAGAAGATCAGTCGAACGGCCTTGTTTCTGACTTCATAGTCGCGGAAGAGCTTTTCCATGAAGAATGCCCAGCCCACTCCGAAGAAGAGGAGAAATGAGCCCCATACCACCAAGGAGGAGCTGAGGAGGGCCATACCCGTAGGTAGGTCGTGCGGTGAAGGTTGGACATTTGCCGATGACATGCTGAACGCAAGTGAGCCCAGGAGAAGTGGGCAGAGCAATGCAGCTGCGCGGGCGACACGTGAAATAAGCTGGCAAAAACACAAGCATCACCCCGAAAAACTTAAGAAAACTTGTCGTTGAGTAGATCTCCGTCCATTTCAGCGAAATGTCCGCCGCAGCCCGATATATAATGCCAACCGTCGCTCGCCTAGTACCAACTATACGACCAGCAAGACTAACGTCTTTGCGACGAGGTAACGTCCCGGGCTTTCGCAACTGATCCGGGTGGGTTTCGTTGTCCAAAGCTCACGTTCCGTTGGGTGTCGCTTCCGCAGGAACACGAAGTCAACCTCGTCCTTATGTCTGCCACCACTGTCGATCGATGACGAGCGTTGCAGCTGAAAGGATGGATAAAGCGATACTGGAAGAAACTGCTGACGATGCAGCCGAAGTTGCTCGCCTGATGCGCGTCGTGGAGAAACAAAATGATTGGGAAGCGTTGAAGAAGGAACAGGGCAAACTCCTCGAAGAGGTCAAGGTGCGCCGGTACTCGCCTTGGAGAATTTCAATGTTTGGCTGGAGCAATCCACTGAATCCGGCTTCCCGTGAATCCCAAATGCCAGTCCGAAACATTATGGCAGGACGATCCAGCAAATGCCATTGCTGTTCAAAAGCGACTATCTGATATAAATGCTTCCATAAAATTGTATGAGGAGTTTCGAGAGCGGCATGAGGGAGTTCGAGATCTGCTGGGTAAATTGTCCGGTTCTTGAATTGTACTAGATGTTTCAATCTTGATCCCGTTCCTGACATATTACACAGTGCTTGCTCGCGAAGAAGGCGACACCGCACTTTTGTCGGATGTCGCTTCTGACTTGCGATCTCTTCGCGCGGAGCTGGACCAGTATTCTTTGCGATTGATGATGTGAGTGTTGACGCATTTTTGGTGCATGTGGCGTTTGCGTCTCATAATTCCGTGACTTAGGTCAGACGAAGCTGACAAGTGCAGTTGTTTTATTGAACTGCGGGCTGGGGCGGGTGGGGTCGAGTCATGCGTTTGGGTGGCCATGGTGGCAAGGTACCCCTCGTTTCATTTGGCGCTATGTCCCCGCATACGACTGAAATGCAATCATGTAGGATGTACGAGAAATGGGCAGCGAATCAATATTACAGCGTTAAAATGGTGGATGAAACAAAGGGTGAAGTGGCGGGACTGAAAAACGCAACGCTCCAAATAAATGGAGAGTATGCTTACGGATGGTCCAAGCACGAGAGCGGTATCCACCGCTTCGTTCGTATTTCACCATTTGACGCGAACGTAGGTTGCTCAGGACTTTCCACCATAGATGTCTTCATGGAAAGGTTACTTACTCACTATCCCACAGGCGAAGCGGCATACATCGTTCGTTTCAGTTCAGGTGTTTCCACTGTTGGAAGAAGGAAATAGTACAGCAGCAAGCGATATTGACCTCCCTCCTGGCGACCTGAAAGTGGAAACGATGAGAGCACAAGGTGCTGGAGGCCAGCACGTCAATAAAACTGAAAGCGCAGTGCGGATCACCCATCTTCCGACCGGGATAGTTGTGTCGGTCAGTAATTCAGTGATTGAGATGTTACTTGCTTGGGAGGTAATATGCTGACACGCGGCCTACATAGTGCCAACTAGAACGATCCCAACACAAAAACAGAGAAACGGCGATGTGGATGCTCAGGTCCAAGCTTTACGAGCGCGAGATCAGAGCCAAGTACGTCATTGAGTAGTGCGCAATTGCGACATCCACAACTTTCCAACGTAACCATCTCCTTGGCATTTACAGGGCTCAGGCGAAGGCAGATAAGCATGCTGCATTGGCGGATATGGGATGGGGATCACAGATCCGATCGTATGTCATGCAACCATACCAAATGATCAAGGATGTCAGAACAGGATATGAGAGGGGGGACGTTCAGAATGTTCTCGATGGGGATCTGAATGGGTAAGTTTCGGTGGGTGGTGGCTTCAACCCTTCTTGCTATCTAATGATGCATGTATTTTCAGGTATATGGAGGCGGCACTGGCGCATTTTGGGAGGAAAAATGATCAAGACTGATTAACCCAACAAAACATGTAATTATATTACTTATTTTATCACTCATTTAAAGTAAAGGTAAAGAACGAGGAACCCACTGAGCCAACGTGCTCAGGCCTTCGCTGGTTTTTAGAATCTGGTAACTGGCTGTAACAATATGTTGAAGGAACTGTTTAGAAACAACTTCACAGATACAACGGTGCTGCAGGATCATCGGGCAGCACATTACACTTGAAATTTAGGATCGTAAATGCAAATCCAAAACTTTCAAGGTGTGCCTGACCCCCTTGCACGACCCTTCTGAGCAAGACCAAACCCCGCGATTAAAACATACTGGAAGTGCTCCGACACATCGCCCGCCGCCCTGCCCCGTCCACCTTTGCCAATCTCACACACCGTTTCCCAGAGCAGCTAAAGACTTCAATCCCTGCTGCAGAACGCCTTGTGCCTTTTCCAGTCTGCTTTCTGACACGAGACATCACAATAATAAACACTCCTGCACCTTCCGCACGCCTTCAAGGTGTTCAAGTGCACAGTACCCCCAAATTGAGTCTTGGGGCAATAATAATTCCCACAAGCCACGTGTTCCGGATCTTCTTCCCTCAACTCCTTTGCCTCACTCAACCTCCCCAACGCTTCCAAACATTGTGCCAAATTCTCCCGGCTCGTGGCCGTATCAAGATTTCTTTCCGGACGCCGGATACGAAGCGCATCCTTGAGATAACCCTCAGCCTCGTTGAATTTACCGAGTTGGAGCAGGGTTTCACCGAGTGCGTTGTAGGTTAGAGCGGTTTGGATAGCGTCGGGACCGGCCAGCGCGAGTTTTATTTCAAGGGCGCGTCGGTGAAGGGTTTCTGCGGTCGTGTAGTCTCCGCGGTTGGAATGTTGAAGGGCTTCATTATTGAGGCTCACTGCCTCGAACATGCCCATTTGGTTGGGTTTGTATGTGTGGACATTTGTGGCCATTTTGTGAAGCGCCGGGCAGATGAAGGTGTGAGATTTTGAGGAGCTTCCAACAGGGTGGCCTGCAGCGTGGCTGGGGGTTGACGCGTCAAACCTCGCATCCATCTTCTAGAATAAATACCGGTAGGTATTCCTTTATACATACGGTAGGTACTCCTTGAGTGGATTTACGGCTTTTTCAGATGCCGTTGAGGAGGTTTACAAACGGGAAGAGACTAGAAGAAGTGTGACTGGGCGTTCATCTCATTTGTAAGAACAAAAGCGTCAAACCAAGCTCTTTGTTATGTATGCCAAGGAGATGAGGAGAGGCACCCCAACACCCCATCATGCATATGCTGCTGGAGTCTTCCCATTCGAAGGCTGCTTATGAGGAAGGAGATGAAGAGCAGTAACTTTGATTCTCACTTCAGTGGGGATGCGTCGGCGTACGCAGGATATTTGCGTGTCTGTGGTAGGCAGCAATAAGCAGTGTAGCCTTAAGGGATGCATTGTGCGTAGCGCAGATAACTGGCTTGTATAGCTGAAAGGAATAAGTAATACTTCAGCTATGCAGCGCATAAGGTGGATTATGGTCTGGAGAACAGGAGAACGTCCAGTTCTGGAGACCCATAGGACGCGTCGAGGCTGGTGTAATGGCTGGTGTGTGGCTGGAAAGTAAATATGGCTACCTCAATAAGTCTTTGCGATTGCTCTTCGTAGGTTGTCGTCGTCGTCATTTGGGGCGGGGAAGTGCGGAGCCTTCGGAACCCCATCGAGCGGAGAGTGCGGAGGACTGCGCTTCTCCGCGCGCACGTGTGAAGTGGAGAAAAGTTAAACTAATTTTTGTAGCGGCAGAGGGGCAGACACTTCGGCGGTATCAACGGGGGCATCGCGTCGTCATTTGTGCATCATAGCTCAACTTTCGGGCATGTCAGAAAGTACCAGATGCAGTATAATATTCCATCTTCTAACAATGCAGCGCAAACCATGCAAACACAGTAAGGAGGAAGAGGAGGAAGAGGGAGCACCGCGGTTGGTGGTTTAGACGCGTCGACTAGCGAACGTGGCGTCCGGATTGGAAAGTTTGTATGTTAGGAAAATGACGCGTCGGACGCGTCGTCGATGGAGGACGAGGGAACTGGAGGGAAACGAAGAGAGGAAGATGGAGCGATGGGTGGAAAGAGAAAGAGCGAGAAACGCTTAAAAGGAGGACACGGATTGTCCAAATGCCCACCATCCTCTTCATTTGAACCCACCATCTCTTTACTTTGAACAACTCGTTTTAGCTACTCAAAATGTTGACCATTCGCAACTCCTTGTGTTTCGCCCTCATCGCCTCCTGCGCTTTCCTGGTGAAGGCCCAGACTCCCTCCCCCTCTCCCGACCCTGAAGACCCTCTTCTTGACTGGGTAGGTCACTACACTGTGTCCACCGCCCCCACATGCGCCGGTTCCGACCCGAACGTCTGCGGTACTCGATGCACTGCATCATTCAACGTAAGTAGTTTGTGAAATCAACTGTCAACGATACATTCCACCGCATCAAAAGCCAATGCGTCCAAACCCATTTGCCCTCCAGATCACCCAAAACGACGCCGAACGCGTCACCGTCTCCGGATTCCCCGTCATTCCAGGCTGTAACTGCCCGACAACCTTGAGAGCCCAATTCCCGCCCACCAGCAGCTGTCAAAACCCCGGCTGCACCACCAGTATCACGGCGCACGGAACGGATACCGCCAGCAACATCCAGGGAACTCACACGCACCAGTCATTGGCGTTCCTGTTTACCGTGACCACCCCTGACTGGATCACTTGCACTGCCAACTACTTGAAGGCCTAAGCTTCAGGAGTCGTTGGACGATTGGAATCGAGGTATTTTGACAAAATTGGTCCTCTGGAAGTTCAAATGCGCAGTTTCGCTAACAAAAGTTGAAACATTTCCAGTTCAACCGTATATGGTCGTAATTACGGTGTCCTGGGAAATTGGAGAGCAAGCGAAAATGTAGTTTTAATGTGCAGTGAATAAAAATGTTGAAAAAGTCCAAAGTGCCTGTAATGGAAAACGCGTGCTGGAGTTTCAGTTTGAACGCGCGACCGGCCCCCTGTCCCCCATAACGGCCCGTGGACAGATACGAGAATCATGATGGCAGCGCAAAGACAAAAAAAAAGGAACCGTTCTTCCACGCAAAAATTTGTGAATCAGCTTATGGTTAGATTTTAATAAGTTTATGGTTAGATTTCGTTCGCTTCTCAAGTCACATAAGGCAAACTGACCAAAAATACAATGGGGGTCAGGCCTCACGTGTGGCGCGTCGCGTGTGCATTTGGTCCATGTGAGGTGAACAAATGAGTCTTTGCCCCAAATACTGAAACCCTCGCCATCCTTTCCCATCCTTACGTATTCATTTTCTTCTCTTTTACAAAATCCTTTAAATGTCAAAGATGGGCGGCCCAACACATATAATCCCCAACACGCATCCCTTAATCACAGCGAGCATCATGGCTACCACCACCTCTCAAACCGATTCCGCGCAAACGACCGCCGTCGCGTCGGCGGTGAACCCTCTCACTCCCCGCTGGACGTGGCCGGATCCCTTAATCCCGATGCCGAGTGGGGATGGGCCTCGTAAAAGAGGGCAGATGAAACCTAAAGGAGTGGTTGGTTTGATCACGGATGGCAGGTTGGAGGTGCCTAGTCCAGGAACTGCGATGCCAGCTGATGATGCGGAGGAAGAGGAGGTTGATTATTTGAAGTTGATATTGAATGCGAGAGTGTATGATGTCGCTTCCGAGACGCCTTTGACATTTGCTGCGAAGGTATGCGAAATTTCAAGCTTTTTGCGAGCCAGGCTGCGGATGGGTATCCGGCCTTGACATTGCCTTTGACATCTGCACCATTTTTTTGCACCTCAAAATCAACTAGCTGTCAGCACGTCTCGAAAACAAGATTTACCTGAAACGCGAAGACCTGCAGCCCATTTTCTCATTCAAAATTCGCGGAGCGTATAATAAAATGTACCAGCTGACGGCGGAAGAACGAGCGCGAGGTGTATGCTGCGTCAGCGCTGGTAAGATAACGGCACCGAGCCTGGATGGCTTCTGCCGCTGTTTACTCCCACATCATCTGCTTCGTATTTCGTATATTAAAAATATGGTCTATAAATGGTTAAATAGGTAACCACGCACAGGGCGTATCCTTAGCAGCGCAAAAACTCGGTATCCGAGCCGTGATCGTCATGCCCACGTTTGCGCCCGAGATCAAGGTTGAAAGTGTGCGTAGGATGGGCGCTGATGTGCGGTTGGTGGGTGACGATTTCGACGAGGCGAAGCGGGAGTGTATGAGATTGGTCGAGGAGTATGGGTACACGTTTGTTCCGCCTTTCGATGGTAAGGGGGGACGAACGTATCTTTGGTGTGGAGGCGTAGTTTGCATTTGTCTCTTACCATTTTTTCCTGGTGGGTGCGGACAGACAAGTATGTTATCGCTGGGCAAGGAACGATCGGGGTGGAGATTTTGAGGCAGTTGAAGCAGGACAGGCTTGACGCCATTTTCGTTTGCTGCGGAGGCGGTGGGTTGATTGCCGGAATCGCAGCGTAAGTTAATTCCACTTGCAAGTAAACAACAATAGCGTCACTCTATTATGATTACGGGCCTCATAAATTATCATTCACAGATATGTCAAACGCATCCGCCCCGAAGTTCGCATCGTCGGTGTCAACACCATCGACTCGGACAGCATGTACCAGTCCCTGCAGCGAGGAGCTCCAGTCGAGCTGAAAGAGGCCGGCTTGTTTTCCGATGGCACGTCCATTCGCCTTGTTGGACGAGAAAATCACCGTCTGTGTGCAAAGTTTGTGGACGACTTTGTATTGGTGAGCAACGACGAGATCTGTGCCGCCATCAAAGACGCATACGATGATACGAGGGGAATTTTGGAGCCAGCGGGGGCGTTGGGACTTGCGGGGTTGAAGAGGTATCTGTCGGCCAATCCGGAGATAAAGGGTGGAGGTAAGCCACGTTACGATGGGAAGGGAAACCAAATTTTGTTGTGTATGGAGGCTAAGGTTGGCATACTATTTTTTCTCAGTATTTGTCTGTGTGTCGAGTGGAGCCAACATGAATTTCGACCGACTTCGCTTTGTCGCTGAACGTGCGCGGCTGGGCGAGGGAAAGGAAATGCTCATGAGCTGCCTCATCCCTGAACGACCCGGAACGTAAGTATCCAGCGCTTGACTGTCTCTGTGCAGCATGATACTGATTCTGTGCAGCATGATGCTGATTTCTTGCGAACCGTTCCGCAGTCTGCGTGAACTCTACAACATGATATACCCGCGCTTTCTCACCGAATTCTCGTACCGCTACTCTTCTCCCACTGTCGCCCATGTTTATTGCGCCTTTGAAGTCCTCACAACCCCACGCGATGCCGAAGCGGCTCAACTGATCGCTCAACTGGCGGATGCGGGCATGGAGGCCATCGACATATCGGACAACGAAATGGCAAAGACTCATGCGCGGTACTTGGCGGGTGGGAGGAGCGCGACGGTGACGGATGAGGTGTTGTACAGGTTTAGGTTTCCCGAGTAAGTTGCGTCACACTCCGAGGTTGCAGATGAACGATGTGTTTACACGATTTGTTCTGTCAACAGACGGCCCGGCGCATTGAAGAAGTTTTTAACGCTTTTAGAGCAAGATTGGAACGTTAGCTTGTTCCATTACCGCAACAACGGAGCTGACATAGGCAGAGTTCTCGCGGGCCTTCAAATTCCCCCTAAGGACCGTCCACGCTTCCTTCAATTTCTGGAAAAGCTTGCGCAAGCCGGCTATTATCACTTTGTGGAGGAAACGGAGAATCCCGTTTACAAACATTTTTTAATGTAGTCATGTAGTGCTTTGGGGGAGGACTGCGGGGAGAATTAGGTGTAGTTCATAGATTATGTCGGATTTCAAAGGCAACGAAATATTAGTGATCGATTATGAGTTTGAGCTCTCCCATAGGGTATATTGTTGTACACGTTAAGAATGCGACCGCCCTCATCCAACCCTTTGCACTTCCCATCTGAGCTTCCCGCCGCATCCCTCCCACGCCGCCCTCCACCTCTCCCAATGCGCCTTGACATCCCTTGCTTTGTTTCCCACTGCCCCGTAAGTCATCACCAACCTCTCTTGCTGACCTTCCGTGCAATCAAAATATCCCACTTCCAGAACCGGCTCTTGCTCCCCAACATGCATCGGAAACGCACAAGGGTATCCAAGGCATTCCGCCACAGAGGCTTCCGACACATGGTCTTTCCCACCCCAAAACGTGTCCTCGACCTTTCCACACAGGTTGTGTTGAGGATGGTATAGGATATAACATCCAGTAGCGTCAAATATCTCTGTCTTGACATTGTCCACTCGTCTCCACTTCAATTCTCCAACGACGCGTTGCAATGCCACGTCCTGCTCCGCCAGCAGTGAGCACCACCTTGTCCAAACTTGCGTAAACCACTTCTGGGCCCAATCACTGGCATTTGCGGGTCCTTGGCCAAGATCAAAATACACCAAAACGGAGGGTTTTAAACCCAAGAGGAGAAAAAGACACTCGCCGTAAAAGTGCATAGAGGTCGGGGATTCGCCTTCCGGGAGAGGTGGCAAAATTGTAAAAAAGGCGTGTTCGCGATCGCGCAGCCTGTGTATAAGCGGCAGAAGAGTAGGCGTGGGGTGCAACGGGAAGGCCATCGTTCGTTTGAAAGTGGGTTTGGGTTGCTTGAATTGTGAAGGCGAAAAGGCCAAAGAGCTCAAGAGGTCGGGCTTGGTTGTGGGCTTACTAGTTGTCCTTCCCAACCAGGCATGATTGAGTCAAGCCCTGCCCCCAAGGGTTTCGGACAAGAGCTTTTCGGACACTCCAAGCACAGAAGCACCCAAAGAACACCGGCTTCGCTTTACACCCATCGTCCTATCATCACCCTCTTGCCGAACAGCAAATCATGACCCGAGGCGACGACCAGACGCGAACAGCATTACTGGCTTCTTTCAAGGGTTTGGAGGACAAGCCAGAAGTCGTCAACCGCTTACTATCGGTCATGAAGGTTTACGAAGTCGACGTCGACGACCTCTTCTGCAAATGGGAGGCCATGGCAACTGCCTCCCTCACCTCCAAGAAGGACTCGGATAGAGACTACGACGTCCCAACGCTGGACGACGTGGATGAAATACAGAAACGCGTGTCGAAGGACTATGAGCAACGCGTAAAAGAACGGTCGGGAACTGCCAATACCTTTCTTCATCGGAAGGAGGTCAACCCAGTGTTGGACAACACCATGTTCAACGCCGAATCGCTTGATCAACTCCTAACGGGGCAATTTTCGACCCCTTCGAAAAAGAGAGTGGCCATGCTCAAGTCACCGGCCAGCGGTCGCCCCGGCGCCAACGTTCGTTCGTCTCCGTATGGACAAATGCCTAAAACCCCAGTGTCAGCCCGCCACAATCGGTATGAATCTTCCTCTCCGTCCGCCCGATTTGCATCGTCGCCTTCTGCGAGAGCTGGGGGAGGGTTGGGTGG
>JADGKA010000675.1:0-16035 GCA_027604605.1 Borealophlyctis nickersoniae
CTGACTGCGCCATCACCAGCTTAACTTCGGAGATCGGACGGGATCCGGTGTATTCTGGTGTGTATGGCCGTAACTGGCGAGAGAAGCCTACAGGAGCTTTATGAAGGGTCGGGGGAATCGGGAGACCGCGCAGGCAGTGTTTTGCGGAAGAATGCGCTCGGCCCGTGGCAGTCCCCATTTCATGGAATACGGCTAGTACCTTTCCTAGTTTTCGAGCGGGACGACAAAAAAACCGAATTGTTTGTGAGGATTAAAACAGCCCCAAGTCAGTCCAATCCGTGTGCTCTCAAGAAGATGACGAAATCCGAAGGGCGGAAGCCCTTGACAACGTGTCGGTCAGCAAGTTTAGCAGGACTTCCTACTCCATTGGAATGTTGGTATGAAGGGAGACCCTTTTGCGTTCCCTCCGGTGGAGGCACGGATAATCATTCGCATTACTTCGGATTTCTCCTTTTTTTTCCTTCGTGTCGGGCTAGCCTGATACCAAAATGAAGGACAAAGCCGACTTTATAAATCCAGGAGACCACGTCTTACAAAAACCTCGGCGCGCACTTGTTGGATTGTACAACGCAACAAAAGACGTTCGGGTCCTCTGTGATCTGGTTGCACCTTATCCCTTTTTTCTCCCCAGTAGCCTCGGGGATGTACCATTGTGGACTATGTGCGCCCATGGGGGTCTGAATTTCTCTGCGCATGTAGCGCTAAATGCAAAGAAGCCAGGAAATCCAGTGTGCAGAAAGCGTCCTCATGTTTGGGATCAGTCCAATGTAGTGGTGTTTTCTGTTGAATTAGTATACCGGTCAACGAAAGCGTCTGCTTTCCCTTGTTGCGTTCTCACTACAGGGCATGCACAGCTGGTGGCCAACATCAGCGTCGGAGGGCAACTGCGCAGCATCAAGAGTTAAAATTTGCCGTATCAGAGCCAATATTTGAGTTTTTTCCCCTCTTTCTGGTCCGGGTAGTCCCACCAAATGAGGAGAAGCACAAGACATGGATTTAACCCAATTCGGGGGACTGCGTCAGGGGTTGCACCTCCCCAAAAACCACCTCACCAAAAAACCCTCACAAAGACTCAAAGGACCACCAGACTTGTCGTATCACAGTTGGCAACCAACGTCCTTTTCACCGTGTTGCAGGTTTGGTGTCATCAAATTGGCTATTCTGGTTACATACTCTCACCAACGTAAAGCTCAGAACTTGGCTGTCGGACCGTACAAAAACGTCGGTCTTCTGTTATTATTCAGATGTTACATACTTCCACTGACGGCAACCATATCCCGGAGCTGTTGCTGTTGGACCGTACAATGAAAGACGTTCGGTCTCTATTACTCGGCTGGAGCAACATCCTTTTTTTTGGCAGGAATGCGGCTTACATTCCTATGTTGGGCCTTTCAGCTGCCCCCCACAAGATACCGACTGTCCGTTCAACGGATGCGGGTAAAGTGTATGAGCTTTCCTATGGATGGTGGAGTGCTTGCAAGAATGCACACTGTCCTGCGGGTGGACTGTGTTCCGCGTTAAACCGGGCGTTGTGGTGTGTCCACGCCCCCTTGGCAAGTTCTCAATTTTCGTGGCCGTATCTTTTTCCGTGGGAAAGTGCTTATCCGCAGGTATAGTACTGGGCAGACAGCCCACTTTTTTTTGGGTTCCCGCCTTTGAAAGCCGTTACGTCGGATTTCGATGGGGCCTGGGACGGCGGGACCTCGACACACCGCGATTCCCAATTCGAAGATGGATTCTGGGTTTCTCAAATACAGTATCTTCGTTTTTGGCACACAGTAGTCGCAGAAAACGAACCAACACGTCCTTTCATCCGCCGGCCCGACGGGTCAGGTGCAAGAACCAGAACCACGTACGGCACCTGAGTAACGGAATCCCCAAACGGAAGAGCTGGAATGTGTTTCCCAAGCCGGTTTGGGTGGTCGTTCAGTCCTCGCAGTAACCAAAATAGCGGACAAATTCTTCTATTGTCCACTTTAGCCGCTTACCGTAAACATGAAACTCCTCCTTACGGTTGATTGGAGCTCGACACAGGAGGGTTCATTGCACCACATAGTGATTCGCTCTTTTTGTGTGCGTGTTTGGGTACCTGGACCGCATATGCAGGCTCAAGCTTAGGGTTCGCCATGAAGTACCCACCCGCCCAAAAAATGTCGTAACCACATCTTTGACTTGAAATAGTTTGACATGAGGGAAACGGACCGACCAACCCGATCCGATTTTGGACGAATAGGTAGGTTGGTTTTTGTTGCATCGCCCAAGTGCACAGCCCGGGCGCTGGAGAGGGCAAACCAAAACTCACTGTCAAGCAACAGTAGCTATCAATACCGATGCAACAGAGAGCCAAAAAAGGTCAAAATAAGTCAATTCCCTTAATTCACGTTTGAAATGCAGTGAAATGCGCGCATTCCGCCCCGGTTTTGAGGCGGAAGTCCATTGATTGACTGCGGGCGCAGTCAAGTTTAGTTTGCGGGTGTTTTTGGTGTTATTATGACCACCATTAAGGTTTTTGTTTTCCCAAAAGTACCCACGTTTTGGGGGGACAAGTGAACGCAACCAACACATCCTCCATGCGCTAGCCCGACGGGCTAAGTGTAAGAACAAGAACCATGTCCAGTATATGAGGTCTTCGGTAATCTTCAACTGCGCATATACACGGGGAAAACACGATTAACGTAGTTTGCAAGGTGTGGTGGAGGTGTTCCAAACCTCTCCGCCCAGTTCATTGCATGCCGTCCCTTTTTTTGACCTCTTGCGGGCATGGAACCTCCTGCCGAATATTTGGTACCCAGCTATACTCTAAGCAGGAAAGCAGGAAAAAAACAAACCCATATTTTAGAGAATCATTGGTGGGCTGTTGTGCCGGAACGGACACCCCACCGCCCAGTGTGAGACGCAACTCGTTACATCACCCACTGGTTACACAGTACCCTCCAGAAGTAAAACCGAGGGGGTAAGCCGCCTGCCTCCGAAAAAGAAAGCTGACATGGAGAACCGCGTCTGGGATTGTGAAATTTACCTTCCGGTGACGGTGTACGCCCTTCCCTGAATTGACACTGGGAGGACGCTAATCCAGTACTTACCTCCCATCCTCATGGAGCGCGATTGTTCTTTTGTTTCCTAGCTCCTTTCGCACCCTCAAGCTTCACGAAATGAGCCACATACTGAACTTGTTACTGAATATATCGTCCTCACAGCCTGACTTGGCTATTTGAAATGAAGCACGGAGTTACTTGTATATGTTTGGGGATCGTCCACGCGGTGGACAAACACTCCGATCCGATAGTTGTGTTTGTTTTTGACGCTTTTGCTCTCTTCCACCCAATGAGCAGCGTGTACTAACTACCAGTTCACAGACACGGCTGAATATACGCAACGCGAACCAGTCAATGTAGTTTAGCAACGGGCGGTCGTAACCAACCCTCTTATGAGGCGAAAAATGCGAAACATTTTTTAACCGCTTCGGGGTGCGCATTTGCTGCAATTCCCAACCGTTACAAACCTAAAAAAAAAGGCATTCAAATATCACCAAATAGCTGTTCTCCGTTTGGAGACCGAGAACGGGGACAAGCTGGCGTAGCGGGCGCAGTCATCTATATCGCTCAGTCCTCGCGGTAACTGAAACGAGACAACGTTCACTTACTGTCCACCTTACTACCTACAAGTTTTAGTGGGGCGCCACGGCCGCCCTGAGAGAATGATCAGAATGTGATCAGTTCGGCCTTTACATCATCTTGACACATTCATCCGCTTTTTCATTCCTTTGCATTTGTATGTGTGTAAATGGGAACCTGAACAGAGTCGTGAGCATCAAGCAAGCGTAAGTATGGAACGACTGTGCGGGGGTGGGGGAGGTGATTTGGATAGGGAATTTCGCTTTCTTGGGGCCCCTTTTATGTCCCGTCGCATCCAAACGCACACTCGGCAACTCGGCCCAGAAACGCGGTCAGCTCGGATGCATGGGCTGGATAATGGCTCAGGAAACGGGCTCAGACGTCTGCAGACGGGCTCGTCAACCCAAGCTCATGCTTATGTCCGCATTTGAAACTGCTGACGTGAAATGGGTGGGCACGACGGGACGACGGGGGGAATTTTAATATATTCTGAAATACTCACCTTGACCATGCACCCGCGCTGTCACTATACATAACGGCGTAACCGTTCCTTTCATTCCTTTCTTTGCCCGCTACTGCCAATGCCACGAATCAGGCACCCGGCCTGCTCGTTGTATTGCAAGTGCGGCCTGGAATACGGTCCCGGACAATTTACCTCCTTGCCGGTCACGGTTCAATATACGGTGTAAACACGGTCAACTACTCTGCGTCGAAGGAACCTCTCAGCCCAATACATCCCACCGTGGGGCCCATTCCTTTTTTTTTAACCGCTGTGCGCGCCTTGAAACTCTCAACCGGCACAAACCTAGAAAAACCCCAATGTTACGATATGGCTGTTCTCGTTTGGATACCTCAAACAGGACAAGCGCTCGCGTACCTCAACAGTGATTCTCCGGGGGGGTGGTGCGTCCCTGAACGCGCGTTCTTCTACTCCACCTCGTTACATAGCCGCTCACTTTGAACATTAAACACCCCCTCCGTTCCGCTCGAATGGACTTTTAACCTTTCGCCCATGGAAACTCTCAAACGTTGCAAACCTCAAAAAAAAAACAAAGATTCCATGTTGACATATGGCTGTTCGCCGTTTGGGCACCCCAACGGGAACCCATTCCTTGACCGTTGATCTCAACCCCGTGTGGTTGTGCGTTCCCGCCCGTTGTCCAGTGCTCGCCCAGCTCCAACCCGTATATTGTGGCCCAGTTTGCCTCACAAATAGCCGCCCACCTTGATTCATAAACCTCCCTGTACCGGTTGAATGGAGTTCGTTCCACACGGACTCTTTTTTTTTTGCTGGGGATGCAAACGCAAGCTTGGGGTTTGCTATAAAATACTGTACCCGCCCGCCCAAAAATTTAGTACCCACATACCGATTGACCATAAATTCGAAAGGGGGCGAGTGCAACCCGCCCGAATTTTCGCTGCCACAGTAGGTATGTGGACAAATGGCCGGCGCGTGTGGTGCGTTTTCTGAGCACCGTCTAGTCCTCCACCGAGCGGCAGACACTCTCCTTACTGTCCACCTGGTTCCCTAGACATTCACATTGAACTTAAACCAACTCCTGGCGGTTGATTAGAGTTCAACCTGCAGGGTTCGGCTCCCATTGCTATATCGGTCGCTCTCCTTTTTTGGCGACCTTGTATTTTGACCGCGAAATCGGGCAAAACCGCAAGTGAAATACCAAATACGCATACCCACCCTCTAAAAAAAAGTAATACCCGTTTTGACATGGATGGAGGCGAAATGAGGGAGTGCAACCCGCCCGATTTTGGCTGCCAAAGTTGTATGCTTTGGGTGTGGACAAGCGGGTATTTGCATCGCTCCGAAATTGGGTTTAGCAAAACGTCCCTTGATGTGTGCTTTGAGCCTAAAAGTACCCTGCAAACCGTGCGGGCGAATACCATAGGGGCAAAAATGAATGACCATTCGAATGAAGGCAACCAGAAATTCCGCCATCCAGCCGCTTGGTAGGGATAATGCGGATATGACAGGGGCATGGGACGGCAAACACCCACATTCACAGTCCCATCTCCTATACGTAAGACGTGTGAATAGGAAAATGTGGCCCAGCCTTGAGTACCGGCGGGGCCGAGCTGGCAAACCACACCGTCAAGTCAGCTGTAGCTGTCGGTTACCAATACCAATACACAGTGAGCCGAAGAAAAAGAAAGAATAACTAGGTTATCCAATTCCCGCAAGACACTATACCCGTGTGAAAACGGGTGTAATGTGCATTCCGCTCGGTTTTAATCAGAAGTCCCTTGATTGATTGCGCGCGCACAGTCAATCCGTTTGGTTTCCTCAAACGCCGATTCTGATTCTAAAGCTCCGCAGTAGTGCGTTCCCGGCCGTCGACCAATCCTAGCCCTGCCCATAACCGTCTTTTGTGTTTTGCGCGGTTGGCCTCGCGCTCACTCGCCCAACCTTACACGTAAAGGCCTCCCCGCCGTTCCTATTGAATTGAATTTGTTCGACACGGGAAGTTTGGTGCAATTCTCATAGCAATTCACTCTTTATTTTAGATTGCAAGTGTGGAAACGATCATATCAAGTACCGATCAGTAAAAAGAGAGCGCTCTTGCCACTTGGACTTGACCGCGAATGCAAACACTGAACGCAAAGGCTCGCCGTCAACCACAGATACCCACCCGCCCAAAAAAAGAATAAAAACATTCTGAGAGAAGGAATCTGCAAGGAGGGAATGCATCTCGCCCAAATCGCTAGTGGGAAAGAAATGTACGCTGCTTGTTTTTGGGCGATGTTCTTTATAGAAAAGGGTGATACTGAACGACAGTGTGGTTTCGTCGCATCGGTAAACCATACCTACTCGTCAGATTACTGTAGCGGTTGTAACCTCAAATGCGCGTCCCGGCCTGGGAAAGACCATCGATTGCGCGCGCAGTTAATGTTTTATGTGTTTTGCTCCGCCACTAAATGCGGTTTTGTGAACTGCCAGGCTCACTACCCTTTAGCAAAATATTCCTCCAAAAATGTGGCGTTGGATAATGTAATGTTGGGAATTAGCCAAAGTCAAAGTCCACACCCGCATTCAAATACCCACCTACTTATATGTGAAGTGTGGCCCTGCCGCAGACTTGTAATATATTATAGAAAGCCCTCTTTGAAACTCCCAACCGTCACAAACCCGAAAAAACACCCAATGGCCATGGCTGATCTCCGTTTGGATACCCCAAACGGAAGCGCTGGATGCCTTTTTTTAAATGTTGATTCTGAAGCGCGTGTAGTGTGTTGTTAGCCTTGCACTACCTCAACCGGCCGATAACATTCTTCTACTGTCCACCTAACCACTCACATTAAACGGAAATTCCTTCTTGTGGTTGAATGATGTTCAATCGCAAGGTTTGGCCCCTTTTGGTGGCATACCAACTGCATTTTTTTTGCGTACTTGCACTTAGCGCAAAGGCATCCGTTGGATTCGCCAAAACTACTGTTCCCACCCACCAAAAAAGTAAAATGGCATATTTACTCGAACTTAGTTTGTGGCAGGGAATGCAACACACCCGGCTTTCGCTGCAAAGTATGCTGCGCGCAGGGTTGGTAAACGCTGATCGGTTACGTCCGGCACACCTGTTTATGTGTGATTCGGGACTAAATGTATCCGCGTAAATGGGTATTGGTGGATATCATAGAGCAAACACCAAAAACAGAACGATCAACTCACAGAAGTGACAAACTCACGGTCACCCGTTCGAAACAAAACAATGGGAACCTCTCACCATTTGGTTTAGAATGCGTACGAAAAACAGCCACGTCGGGACTGCGCTACCCATCTAACTGAACATACGTAAAATATGCGAAATACGAAAATGTGGAAAATCCCTCAACCTATTTCATCCCACTGTGGGGCCCATTCCCTGTTTTAACCTCTGGCGCGCATTGAAATTCCCAACCGTCTCAAACCTCACAAAAACCTCGGGCGTCCTGGTATGGCCGTCCGTCTGGATACCCCAAACGGGGCCAAGAGCTTGCGTTCTGATTCTCAAGCACACAATAGGGTGTTTTCCGCCCAATGTGGTTTCACTGCTCGTGGTAGACCCCAAACGGTATACTTACTTTCCACCGATTTCGCACGCATAGCGGCCCAACCTTCACCGTAAACGTGGTTGAATGGATGGAATTTGTTCGACCCGGGAGGTTCCCAGCTGCCGCCCGTGTACCTGCGCACGTGTACCTGCAAGCGCAAGCATAAAGGTTTGCCCTAAGCATGAGATATCTACCTGCCCAAAAATACTACCGTTGATTCGAAATAGGACAAAATGCGGGACTGCATCCCGCCCGATTTCGATGTCAAAGTATACGTATGTTGCTTGTTCTTTTTCCAAAGGGTAATACTCTATGATGGGTTTGGTTTTGTCCCATCGGCAAACCAAGCCTGCGCATCAAGTTACTGTAGCTGTAGCGTCGTACCACAGAGCTCCCACAAAAAGATGTACCATACTTGACGCAAATGCGCGTCCCGCCCCCGGGTTTTGATGTAGAATCAATTGCGCCGGTGGCAAGTTTACTTCGGGCATATTTTGGTGTTCTACTTCGACCCCAAAGCGTTTTATAAATACTGTACCCAGCAGCCCAACAAAAAACACCACGAGAAACACCCCATTATGGCCGCTCTCCGTTTGGATGCTCCAACCGGGGCCAAGCAGATATGTTCCGCAAGATTCATTTGCCTGCAGGATGGGGCGTTTTCCGCCCAATGCCCGTCGATAGACCCCAACCGGTATACATTGTCTTTGTCTTCTTTACGTGTAGCCGCTCAACTTGACCATGAAAGGCTCCCGACCGTTCCGGTCGAATGGAATTCGTTCGACCCGAAAGGCTGCAGGATCGTCACTCTTTTTTTGCTGCAGGTGCAAACACAAGTGCCATTGTTCGCCATAAAATACCCACCCGCCAAAAAGGTAATCGTCAGATTCGGACGAGAAGAAGGCTGAACCGGGGGAGTGCAACGCGCACAATTTTCGCTGCCGAACTGTACGCTATGGACAACCGGATGTTTGCATCTGCCACCACGTGCGTCCCTTGATGATGTGCGATTCCGATACCACAGAGCCAAAAAAAACATAATGCGTTTAAATTCAATCGCGCGCCCCACTCGGTTTTGATGCGGAAATGGATTGCGCGCGCGCAGTTCGAGTTTGGTTTCACGGCATGTCTTGGTGTTTCGCTCCAACGCCAAGTGCGGGTTTGTGAACTGCCAGGTTCATCACCTTTAGGTTCACGTCCCATCCGTCACATACCGCCAAGAAAAACCTCACAAACCTCGAAAAAAAATCGCAATGTGATTTAATGGCCGTTCTCCGTTTGGATACCCGAAGCAGCCGACACATTCTGTCCACCTTGTTGCCTCGCCGCTCACTTTGAACAATATACCCCCTCCATTCCGGTTGAATGTATGTTTAAACTTGAAATTTCGGCCATTGAAACTGCCAACAGTGACAAACCGAAAAAAATTGATCAAAAGGATCTCATATGGTCGTCCGTTTGGATACCCCAAGCGGGGACAACCCTTTGCGTTGCCGGTTCTAATTCTGAAGCTCCTGTGGTGGTACATTGCCGGTTGTCGTCCAGTCCTCGCCCTCAGTGTGTTGTATTTTGCTCAGTTGGCCTCTTGCTCACCCGCCCCACATGAAAGCCGCCCCACCGTTCCGGTCAAATGGAATTCGTTCGACGTGGAACGTTTGCTCGGAATTCACTCTTTTTTGCGACTTGAACTTGACGGGGAAGGCAAGCGCAAGGGTTTGGCCATGATCCGTAAAATGCCCACCCGCCAAAAAATGGTAATCAACCACATACGAAACGTAGTTCGACATGCGGAAACGTGATCCGCCCAATTTTCGCTGCCAAAGTTGTACGCTTCGCTGTGGACAAACGGATGACCCACAAGCAGCCCTTGATGTGTCTATTTTAGGGCTAAAGGTAACCTTCCCACCGTGCGTAGAAGGTTATCGGTGGTCACCATGCGGCGCAAAAAAAAACAGTGAGGAATCGACGCAGGCGAACATGCATGGCATAGACAAATAAACACCCACACCACATCAGTCTAGCGTATTTGAACACCCGTGAATTGTGTGAAATGTTCAATGCGGCCCAGCCGCATTGTAAAATAATATTTTTGAAACCTCCCTCCACGGGGTAAAACGTCCAAAAAGTCCGCTCTCCTCTCCTTCCTACACCCTCCCATCCACAACAACAACATCCACCACCTCCCCGTCCTCCGCAGCCGTCACAGCGTCAGGCGCAAACGTAACCCTCCTCCCATCCGAGGGACAACACTCGCGCATCTCGCAACTCTTATCCGCGCATTTGAGGAGGCATGCATATTCGGTTGCGTCCTCTGCGTCGTTTGGGTCAGGGGAAGAGGAGGAGGAGGATGCGGCACGGGGGCGGGTGTGTTTGACGAATTCGGGTTGGACGGTTGTTGAGTGGATTCCGTGGGCCTGTGAAACAAACGGGGGGTTAGGGGGAGAAAGGAAAGGGAGGTAAAGGGGATGGCAGGAACGTACGTGTAGAATCTTCTTTATAGCCGACGCAATGTCCATATACGAAGGCGCTTCCCCCTCCCCACCATCCGCAGCATCAGGATCCCTCACAAGTACATGCACACTCGCAACAACCTTAACATCACTCAGAGCCCACACATGAAACTCATGCACATCCAACACACCCTCCAACCCCAGTATCTCCCTCCTCAGCCTCTCAACCTCTACACTCTGCGGTACACCCTGTAACACAATCATCCCCGCACTCTTCACAAGCGGCACCGTTGAGGCGATGATCATAAGCGTGATGAGGACGGAGATGAGCGGGTCCATGTAGAACCGCCATGGGCCGGAGGAGTACATGATGATGAGGGAGGAGGCGATGACGGCGAGGGAGCCGAGGGCGTCGCTGAGGACGTGGAGGAAGACGCCGTGCATGTTTAGGTGGCCGGATTTGGGTGGTGTTGAGGGGTGCGGGGATGGGGCGGAGGAGAGGGAGGTGGTGGAGAGGGTTGGCGGTGCGAGGAGGGAACAGGTGGTGAGGGAGATGGAGGAGGGGAGGTATAACGGCGGGCCTGCGATGCGGAGGAGTGATGGGTTGCCTGCACGCGGGGAGTGGCATTCGAGGGACCGGTTAGAGATGGAGATGGGGGCGTCGAATCATACGATGGAGTCTGGGACTGGGAGTGTAGGGAGTCCGGTTGGAGTTGCGGGAGGGTCGTCGCATCTGGATCATCGAGGGATTTGAGAAAGGGTTGTTTTTGACGGTGATGAACTGAATTCAGGCTCTATTTTAATTTTTTCTTATTTTGAGTTTTCGGAATCTCTTTTAGATTGTTTGTGAATGAAGAACAGTGAAATGCATATTGAACCTCTTAACGCTTTCATTCTTTTGTTACCGTTTGTTTTCATTCATGTTATATTTGAGACCATGAACGGGCATGCCTCATTGACCCCGCTGCATGTCGAGACGGTCTCATACACATAGAGTTTGGGCCAAAACATGAGTATTGCACACAGGGGTACTCCGTGCGTTTTGCCATTGTAGTCTACAAGAGCTCAGGGTGCAATCCTTGTGGAAACATCGTCCAACACGTCCGCACAGCGAGCCTTTTCCCAGAATTTTGTTTTACGTGCAGAGAACATCCGTCAAAGCAAGTTCAATTTCAGCGGCATCCTGATTGCTTTGTATCGCACGCCTTTCATTTAGGACTGCCATTCGATCCAGCAAAAGTACCCGTAATTCACTTTCACATCCCACCGACGATGGTGGATCTGAAACCTTCGAGCACAACTTTCCTTTCCCAGACATGCATTGTCGGTCATGCACTTTGGTAGTGGCGTTTGTTTCAAGCAACGCATAAAAGAAGGTGGTCATCGCTCTTTTCCCCCATTTCATTGGCACACCTGGTAAGTTACCCGACAAAAAGCGCAAAACATCATCCATCCCTCCACCCTTGTTTGATGATGCAACCAAAACGCGTCGTGGTACGTCCGAACGCTCGGACGCGCTATCCCTTCGTGAATGATGGACGATGATGCCAACGTCAAATGATACCAAGCAGTAATGATTTACACTTACGCAAAAAGGGGGGGACGGATCGGATGATGTTTACTTGGATCCACAGGGGCGACATGGACGACCCCCACTTATCAACGTCAGTGATATAAAAACAGCCCCACCCCCCCGCAACCGCTCGCCTAGTCTAACACCAACCGTTATTTTCATCAAACGTTCAAAACAACCACACCCACCCAGCCAACACAAAAGAACCCCCCAAACCACAAACAAAACATGCCCGCACCCGCAGTCGAACCCACTTCCAAAGTCGAACTCCGCCGCGCGCCCGGGTGCACGATCGAGCCCCTTCGTGACCAGAACGTGCGGATGAAGGCCGTCGAGTGGCACGGAAAGAGGGATATGAGGGTCGCGCAGAGGGGGAAACCGATGATTACGGACCCGCATGATGTGGTGATTAAGATCACGGCTTCGGCTATTTGTGGGTCGGATTTGGTGAGTGTTGTTCTTTGTTGTTTTGTGGGCTCGCGAAGGGGGCATTAAGAAAGGAGCGTGTGTGAAGGAGGAGTGGAGGGTGTGTGAAGGAGGAGTGGAGGGTGGTGCGGGGAGGTTACGTAGTTGGTATAGCGAGTAGCAGCCAATTGGGAGTAGCAGCCGAAGTGGACAACCCCACACCCCACACAACTTCTTCCCCACTGCTAACACCCCCTGTTTCCACCCTACACCAGCACCTCTACCACGGCTACTTCCCCGGCATGCAAAAAGGCGACGTGATGGGCCACGAGTTCATGGGCATCGTCGAAGCCGTCGGCCCACAAGTCAAAGACCGCAGAATCGGCGACCGCGTCGTCGTGTGTTTCGACATTGGATGCCCGTCCTGCGTGTTTTGCACCAAACACAAATTGTACTCCAGCTGCGATAACACCAATGACTCGAAGGCGATGGAGAAGTTGTATGGGGATCGGAGTTCGGGTGGGTTGTTGTTTTGTCTTTTGGTTGTTGTGAAGTGGAGTTGGAACGTTCACTAGATAACTCCTGATCTTGCAATTGTGTAGGCATGTTCGGATACTCCCACATGACGGGAGGCTGGGACGGCGGTCAAGCTCAATACGTCCGCGTCCCCTTCGCCGACGTCAACACAATCAAAGTCCCCGACTCGCTTTCGGACTTGAAGGTGTTGTTCCTTTCGGACATTATGCCCACGGGGTGGCACGGCGCTGAGATGGGGTGAGTTAACCGCTTTGTTTGCGTGAGGGGTAACTTCATTGGGAACTAAATGTGGCATTTGATTGGACAGGCAAGTGAGCGAGGGTCAGACTGTCGCCATTTGGGGTTGCGGTCCTGTCGGGCAACTCGCGGCCGTGTCGTGCCATATCAAGAAAGCGTCGCGTATCATCTTGATCGACGAGGTACAGAACTTATCTCCATTTCTCTCTTGTCACCCCATCCTTCTCACATCCCGTTTCCCTCACCCCACCCAGGAACAATACCGCCTCGACTTTGCCAAAAAACACCTCCCCTACGTCGAAACCATCCTTTCCTCCACCTCCGAACCCGTCTACGACCAGCTCCGCCGCCTGATCCCCGAAGGCCCCGACGTCGGCATCGAATGCGTCGGCGTGCACTACACCAAATCCATCCTCCACAAAGTCGAGCTCGCGGTCATGTTGGAAACCGACCCGTGCGACGTGTTGAATGAGATGATCAAGTGTGTCAGGAAGGGTGGGATCATTAGTATCATCGGCGCGTATGCGGCTGCGACGAATGGGTACATGATTGGCGCGTTTATGGAGAAGGGGATGAGGATGGCGGGTGGGCAGTGTCCCGTTCAAAAGTGAGTGCGGGTTGTGTTTGTGGCTTTTTGCGCCTTCGATCCGGAGTTTGACGCTAAACATCGTTCCAACGTGTGCTTCTCTTCAGATACTGGCCCACTCTCCTTCCCTTGATCGAGAAGGGTGAACTCGACCCCAGTTTTGTGATCACCCACGAAGTCCCCATCGACAAGGCTCCCGAGATGTACAAGATCTTCGATGAGAAGAAGGAAGGGGTTATCAAGGTCGTTCTCAGGCCCCACGCCGTCTAAGCGGTCGCGATCAAGAGTTCATTGTTTGGATTGCAAGAAAACACGTCTCGGTTTTTTGGGAAGGTTGCGATAGGAGGGGGTGGATGAGCCTTTTTTGCTTTGTAAAATAGTTTTTTTGGTTCGCAGAAAAATGTTGCGTGAGTCGTCCGAATAACAAAGTGTCTTTTCACTGTTGCAACCTTGGTGTGTGGGTAGAGTTTCAGGTTGTTGGAAATGGAAAAAACTGCACTTGTGTGGACATCACTTGTGAGGACTGGCAGCAATCAATTCGGACATCATAGACTGGAGAAAGCTGCTTGCTCAATCGTACTTTTTATCTCCAGTTCCCCATCTTCATTCACAAGGAGGGACGAAAATTGTCAACATTGTCAGCGAAGTAGACAGCGCCATTTGGGATTGTGGGATACCTGTCCTCTTTTGCAGTAAAAAGCGCCAAAACAAATCCTACCGCCAACATCCCATCACCCGTTTTGTATCCCATTTGACACTTTCTCAAAGTCTTTCCACGATAGCATTGCCAGGACCGCTTCATCAAGACATAACCAAACTGTCCATCACAACCTCCCAAACGTTCCCACCAGCCGGAATGGGCCCAACTGGGCGCATACCTGCACCTGCCACTGTACACAGCCAACCCCGCTTCATGGTTAGATCACACAGAGAAGCGGACATTGCCGTTCATTGTTATCCGAGCTTCCGCATGGGTTCCTCAAACACACGACATATCATTACATTCGAACTGGGCCGTGGCCATGCGTTCCTCTTTGGATACCCAACTCCTTCCACAACAGAGATGCCCGATACATACAGAAGGATATCGCCGACCGCTAAAAAGTCCCGACCCCTATCAAATCCACAGTTGGCCGGGGGCAGCAACCGGCAGGAACTGAGGTGCGGCGGGCCTCGCCTTCGACGCGAAAACTGAAGGAGAGGACCGGAAGAGGCGCAAGCACTCCAAGCAGCCCAGACCAAGTCACATGACCTCCCGAAACGCGTCCTCCCACTGTCTCGAGCAAATGGAATCCCCTCGCGCTCCGTGATGCCCCGTTCAATCTTACTTTTGCTATTTGTCACATCAACTTGCGTAGTAAAGATGGTCGATTCTTCCAGGGTTATAAAAGGGGCATGGTCCCACGGTTCGTAGCTTTCAATCTCATCAAAGTACTTCCAACAAAAGACTTCTATCGCAACCGAATTCCTTACACGTTCCTATCACCCCCCCTCTCTATACAAAACCCTCGCAACCATGACCCACTACTCTATGCGTCACCCACCTTCCGGTGTATACCCTCTCATTGCCGTCATGGGTACGTACACTCCACTTTACCCGTCCTCACCGGATGAATCCTCACACATTTCTCTCAGGCTTTGCCATCGTCGGCGCAACATACCAAGCAACACGCCTATTCTGGCGACGCGGCGACCACGCAGTGAAGGCTTTAACATGCACGGAGAAGCATATGAAGGAGTGGGTGGATAGCCAAGATCATTGGGAGCGGGGTAGTTATTTTAGATAGACCGGACGAGGTTTTGGTGTTTTTTTGCGTGATGTAATATATTAGTTTTGATCAGTGGGTTTCTTGGCAATGTATTTAAAGATGCGGTATGTGCATTGGAAGGGAGCGGGGAAGTGTGAGGGCTGAAGTTGTGGAAGGGTGGGACATTTGTTATTATTGTATAGCAATTTTCAACAGGATGAGCTTCATTCATTTTTATTTGAATATACGGCTACCGTACATCGCAAAAAACAACTAAGATACACAAAAAGCCTGCAGGTATCTCCAAAACGCATGGGAGGTCAGACAAGACGGGTGCTCTTGCCCTTCTCGGCGAGCTTCAGACGTTCCAGACGTTCCCGACTCTCCTCCCACGAGTACCCATCGGGTTCTTGCCGACTCCTCATCGACCGCTCGAGAAGCGGTTCAACGTCCTCGTGTTTCAGGACCTGCCATCTCGCGCAAAGCTGGCAGATCCACGTAGCCAGTTCTTGGTGGCCGATGGTTGGGTGCTGTGCGATGTTTGATGGTCTTTGAGACGGTGCAAAATAGTGGCTTGCAAAAGCGGTGTACGAACGTACCTGGTCGATAAACGACTCTGTGCAGCCCTTCATATGGCAAAATCCCAATGGCCTGGCAGTTCGATTTCGCGGGATTAATTCAGACACTCGAGGACTCAAACATCAATCCGCAGCCCGCACCATTCAGCGCTGACGTGCCGGTTCCAGGCGAGGAATAGCGCCTTCATTTCTGGATTCAAATTTTTTCTCTCCAGGAGCGCATCTTGATCGTGCCAAACGAAGGTTTCGTCCATGTGGTCATCACT
>JADGKA010000676.1:0-16024 GCA_027604605.1 Borealophlyctis nickersoniae
GAGTGGAATATCCGGACTGTGGGGAGGGGGAAGGGAAAGGCGAGAGTGGTTAGTGGTGGTGAAGAGTCAAAATGGATACCCCCAAATGCCTCCTTGTGGTTTCTGTTGTGTCCAAAGGGTCCAAAGTGATCCCACCCCACCCCCACACACGCCCAAAAAGAAAAAAGCAATAGGCATGGGCAGAAGGCGTACAATTCCAATCCGCTCCCAACACAGCCAAGAAATGGAGGATCACCGGTACAAGATTTGCCACGGGATCTCGCTCGATAATCACCGCCGTCATAGTCTTGACATCCTCCGTCTGGACTCTCTTCAACCCTTTCGCAGCTGCGGCCGTGGACGGAATGTACAGGAACGCAAACGTCACGCAGACGACGATCATCATGAACACGCAGACGACTAGCGTCCGCGAGCGGCGGGAGCCCTTCAGGGACCGGTCGTTCCGGAGTTGGAGGGCCAGGCGGGTCCAGAAGGTTTCTTTTTTGGTTTTGTAGTATACGAGGCCGCCGAGGGCGATCATGTAGCCTACGGCTTGAGTGAGGGTCATGGGTGTGTGGTAGGCGATGATGGCGACGCAGACGATCATGATGTCTTTGACCACGCCGGCGAGACCGAGGACGAGGGTGGAGGTTTGTTTGACGACAGAGACGGCAGCGACGTTCAAGCCGAATGAAACTGTGAAAGATTCCAAAAATAATGTGGTTGTCAGTACATTTACATTTCCGAAACCTATGAGAATCCACCGCGGCAAGAAAGAACACATACGTATTCCATTAGCAACAAACGTCATCACCCCAACATTCGCGACCTGCTCATACGTGAGCCTCGGGAACTCCCACATGGCCGCCGTGATCAAGTTGAAAAACGCGCACACGGGCGCGAAATAGTACAACGACACCAACGCGTCCATTTGAATGTCGTCGCTTTTCAAAAGGCGTTGGACCATCACTAGGCGCACGGATTCGAAGGCTACTGCGAGCGCCTGTAACGTAGTGAGTTTTAGAAGAGCTATCAGGTGGTGTTAAGGAAGAAGCCTGTGGGATTGGTCCCTCACCATCAGAAGAAACCCGGTGAAAACAAATTGGATTTCGCCGTACTACATGAGGAGCGCACACAAAAACAACCTGGTCACTCGCTTGTCCCCTTGGGTTCGATTTGCATCTTTCAACAAGCACTTACAGATGCAATAGCCACTCCAAGCGATATGATGAACACGTTCAAGAACACTTTCCCATCAGGCTTTTCGGTACGAAACGCCCATGAGGCCAGAAGAATCGCAACTGGTGTTGCTGATTTTAGTATTTGTATGAAGGCGACTGTTATGTACATATCTAAAACCCGAACAAATAGAAAACAATAAGTTTGAGCAACGTAAATGGGCAGGTCCTCCACAGTGCCGTTTTATCAAAAGAATTTCCCTTACATGCATAATTCGACAACGCCAAACTCAACGAAAACAAGATCCCGATCGGCAACACACACGCCGCCCACTTTCTCCACCCCATCTTCCGTTCGACCTGCGCGACGCCATCCAGCAGTCTCGTCGACACGCGCAGACACCGCGTCGCGAGCGTCGCTAGGAGGAGGTGGTAACTTGTCAATGTGATGGGGTACCCAAACGCGAGGTCGATGAGGATGGCGCGGTTGGTGAAGATCAATGAGGTTGAGAAGATGAACCAGATGGCTATGTAGACGCCCGGGTGGAGGCGGGCGACGGCGGCGACCATGGTTGTGGAGACGTTTTTGTGGGGGTTATTCTTTTGTTTCTAATGAGGGGGACGCCGGAAGTTCCGGCGTTTGGAGGGTGTGGACTTCAGGGTCGCGTTGGCCCAAGCAGTGCTTACCTAGTCAATTTGGATACCTGATTTCCGAGGCGAACCGCGAATGTCATCTCCAGCGAAATGCCTTCGACATCGCCAATATTTGCTGAATGC
Organism: Borealophlyctis nickersoniae; assembly: GCA_027604605.1. NCBI lineage: Eukaryota > Fungi > Chytridiomycota > Chytridiomycetes > Rhizophlyctidales > Borealophlyctidaceae > Borealophlyctis > Borealophlyctis nickersoniae. The sequence goes on from JADGKA010000676.1 coordinate 1,935, forward strand.
CTCCGCTCCACTCCCTTCTCCGGCCCCGTCCTCCCCCGCTCCAACACGGAAGCATACACCGAAGCCCGCCGAATCTTCAACCCTCGCATAACAATTTCCCCAGCTTACATCGTATACGCCCACTCGCCACAAGACGTCCAGTACGCCGTCCAGTGCGCAGCAAAGTGTAGCGATATCCACGCGGTGGCCGTGAGGTGTGGCGGGCACTCGTACGAAGGGCTATCCTTGGGTGGAAAAGAAAGCGTTGTGGTGGATGTCGCGGCGCTGAATGGAGTGAAGGTTGAAGGCAGTAAGCTGGTGGTGGGTGGGGGTGCCAAGCTTGGGTGCGTTTACGGAGCTCTCTGGAAGCATGAAAATGGGGTGTGGCAGATCCCTGCTGGGACGTGCCCGACGGTTGGTATTGCTGGGTTGGCTACAGGTAAAAATATGCGGAATACGCGGAATACGCAGGTTTGATGCCGGTTCAGCCCTGGGCTCAATGGATTCCAATCGCTTCATCAAGGCGGGGGATATGGCTTTGTCTCACGCATGTTAGGTCTCACTGCCGATTATATTACCGCTGTCACTATGGTCGATGCGAAAGGGTCGCTTGTTCGGGTGACCGAGAAGGACGCCGATTTGTTTTGGGCACTGCGAGGTGGCGGAGGCGGAAACTTCGGTATTATTACAGAATTCGAGTTTCAGATGGTTAAGGTGCCCGATGAAGCTTCCGCCGTCGGGATGCAATGGGGAAAAAATGACATTGCCGAGGTAGCGAGAGGTGTGTGGAACTCCATTGTCAATCCTGCTACATAGTCAGAGTATTCTGAAGGGGTATTGGACAGCGTGGGCAGGGTGGGCACCGACTGCAAATTCACGGTTGACCACTCAGCTGAACATGATTCCCGATGGTCCGCTTCTCACTGGTAAGCGACGCATGCTAAACCCTGCTAATGGACATCGAAGTCACACCTGGTATCAGGGAAGTTTCTCGGCCCAGTGGCCGACGCCAAGAGCGTCCTGTCTGAATTCCTTCGTACAGTGCCGAAACCCTCTCAGTCGGACATCTTTCCTTTATCGTCGCCCATTCTTCCACCCGATAACCCGGATCCAAGCAACGATTGGATCTGCGATCCAACTCAAGCCAAGCAAGACCTGAATGACAAGAAAAAGTCCGATTACGTTTACGATGAAATCCCACCACCTGCTTTCTTCCACGCGATTCAAGATTTCGTTTCGGAAACACCGGAATCTACGGTACAGTTTGAAGCCTACGGTGGCATTTTCGCTTCTCAAAGCCCCAGCTGGACACCGTTTCCACACCGTGGGGCGCGCATCAAGTTCAGTTTGCAATACTGGGTGATGTGGTCAAATGCTGAGGAGGAAGCGACACGGTTGAAGAACTTGAGGGGATTTGAATACAGGATTCAGGAGTGGGTCAGCGGAATGAAGTATAGGAACTACGCGGATTTGGAGATGGGAAAGGAGTGGGGGTTGCGGTACCATGGAAAAGAGAATTGGGAGAGGTTGAAGCGTGTGAAGGCAGAGGTGGATCCGTCAGGGTTGTTTTGGCATGAGCAAAGTATTCCCGTGAATTCAAAGTGATTTTTTGACAAGCTGAATGTTGGTTGGCTTCTCAACGACGCTATGTCAAACGAGAGTATTCGCTCGTAGCTTGTATTGTTTTCCGAATAGGAATTAGTTCGCATATGGTAAAGCGATGGTTACTACACCTGCTAGCATGTCCAGTTCCGAATTGCTCGTGCTTTCTAATCCACCCTGAAAACATTGTTCACATCGGAAATCTCGGAATCGACAACGCCATCAGTTTGACCACACCAGACGTTTCCGCTGCGCTAATAAATGCGCCAACAGGATAAATATGCTTGTCATATACTATTGCTTTAATGATACAATGGAATTGTTTAATGATAACACCAACTGCAAAACGAAACAAGAACCAATGTCATCATTAGTTTGCAAAATAGAAATGTTACGGACGCAACCGTATTGAAACTCACATGCTCGTCAAACTTCTCCGCCAATTGCTCCTTGTTCAACACGTTTTTGGGGTGCTTACTGTACTTTTTCAGTACCTTCTTCCGTAGAGTTTTCAGCGACAGGTCATTGGTCTGCCAAATATCAGAATGCATGTCAACTCTCAACTACGTCAAAATTCGAATCCTAGTCGTGCCGAGGCCAAGACATACCTTTTCCAATACAGCAACCACCGCCAGCGGCATTGTCTTTGCAAAGTCTGCGTCCAACTCTACAGGATCCCACTTTTCCGGCAGGGGTTTATCCTCCGTCACCTCCCCCTTCTTCTTCTCCTTTTTCGCTTTTCGTTCTCCATCATCCTCCTCTTCCGCTGCCCGTTTCTTGCTCTTCTTCTCCTTCTTCGTCCGGCTACTCTTGTCCTCCCCTCCGTTTTCCCCTTCCGCCACCTTAGGTTCCGCCTGCGATTCCGCGCGCTTGATTTGGGCAATTAGGGAATCGGCCTCGGGGGCTTTTGCAATGTTCGGTGGCGGTTGTGATGGCTGTGTGGCAGCGTCGCTTCCCTTCTTCTGACCATTGGCGTTGTTTTGGCCCTAATAAATTCTGATACTCAGTTCCCAATTCAACGAGTAGCAGCTGTCGCATTCACCCTGTATCCCTACCTTCTTTGGGCCTTTGTAGAGCGACTTTTGATACTTTTCAGCTTCGGAAACGCAGCTCGTATGGCTTCGGTACTCGGTTCCTTGGAACGTGACACTGCAATCTGAACCACGCCATCAAGGACGACTCAGACCTCCCGTCCTCAATGAATGCATGACAGCGTCAATCCAATCAAACACATACCAATACATGAGAATTGAGCATTGGAGCATCTGTAGGTGTGGGCGTCCAGTTTCGCCTTCTTCAAAGTTTCCTGGCAATAGTCGCCTGCAAAATGAAAATCTTAACAGGCCGACACTACGTCCCTGCTGGAGCAAAAAGTTGCCCGAAATTGGCGAACTTACAAACAAAGGACACCATGGTTTTGAGTTATGTCGGTAATGGCTCGTTCAAACGGAGGTTTCGGCTCAAACTCAAGCTCGCCAAAAATAACGAGAGGATACGCCCTCACCAGCCACCACTTGATTGGCCCAAGCCTTCTACTTAATCTCGTTTCGGCAATTTTGTCATAAGCCTCAAGGTTGGGGGGTTCCAAGCTCCAGCAGCCCGGAGAGTTGAAGTCCTCCCTGCCCCATTGCCATCTCTTGATTACACCCACATCAACGAGGAGCAAAATGGTGAGTATGCGGTACCCATCCATCCATCCAACCGTCCGTACTGTGCGTCTGCATGCCCGACACTGTTGCGTCGTTGGGCGCCGTGAAGGGGTTGGGACATTCTCGAGGTCATGACGACATGTGGGGTCGGTTCGCGGCAGTGGAGGATACGACACTCTTTTGGCGACCAAGTGAACGGAAAGATGCGAATGTTGGGCTATTTCGTTCAGCTGGCATTTGTTTGGGCGAGGAAGGCGAATTGCGTGGAGGCTGACACGGAATGCGTAGTGTTGGGGAGGGCAACCGAGTGGGAGGACTCTGTGGACTGGACTCGGAAGCGCGAATAGTGGAGAGTATGGCGTTAGGATTGTGGGGTTGCAGCAGGCGCACAAGGACGAAGTGCTGAAATTCCCGGCTGCCGATACTAATCCCGCTGCGTTCATCTTTCCAGCCGAAACAGGTGAAGGAAATTAAGGACTTCCTTATCACGGCGCGCCGCAAGGACGCCAAGTGTATGTATCATTTGTGCATTTGCAGATGTTAATTTTATGGTTCACGGGGCTCATTTTCTCCTGTAAATAGCCGTCAAGATCAAGAAGAACGGCACTGCGTACAAGTTCAAGGTTCGCTGCTCAAAGTACTTGTACACCCTCGTTGTTGCGGACACTGAGAAGGCCGAGAAGCTTAAGCAATCCCTTCCCCCTGGTGAGTGGTTTGTTAGGACGGCGTTTGTCGGATGGGACCAAAACCCGCGGCCGGCCGGGCAACATGTCGCGAGTGGCTGACACCTGGAATCCCTTTTCCTTCCAGGATTGACTGTGAAGGACATCAACAAATAAACGTTTTTCCGTTATGTGTTTGTAAACGTCTTTCCTTAAATTACTACACCTGCGATCGGCTCCAAATTTTGTTTTCGTCGCGTGACTGGTTGCTGTTATGGAATGATGGGATTGGATTGAAGGAACACGATGCTGGACGTCATTTTCGTGGATGGTGGATGAATGGAATGCGCTGAGGAGGCCGTCAAATGGCCCGAAATTAGGGTACGCCTGCAGGATTGGAGTTATCCGGCCCTCTCACGGGCATCAGCGGGAGGTGGCAGAATCGGGGTCCGTTGGGTGGTGGTGACATGTTGGGGCTTTGGTGCGAAGACTTCGAATTTCCTCAGTAGGTGGCCCGACCAATTGTCCGTCCAGCCAAAGGTATCGAACCAGTCGGCACCACCAACAATGGTGTCAGTTCTTCCACAACCCAGATGAATTCCCTTCCCCTTCCAAAATTGGGTTCCATTTCCTTTCCATAGCCAAAGCCCACCCGTCCCAGTCCTCAAAGTTTGTCCACTCCAAAGTCCATTCCCATTAATTCGCATATATTCAAAAATTCACCTGAACGTTTCGAATACAAAATCCTTTCACCCCATACTTCTTATGATATCCCCATTCCCTTCTACCGACACGAACTGTTGTTGCGCGGGTGGTGGAGAAGGCAGTGATGGTGGCGGTGGAGGAGGTCTGAAAGGGTGCGGGAAAGAAGGGAGAGTTGGCAGCGGCGGGTCTTTATTCATTGGTCGTGGTTTTGGAGCTGGGAAGAGCCAGTCCATTGTCATTAGGACGGCAAAGGTTCCTGCTGCCATCCCTGCAAAGCGAGTAAAAATTGCGATGCGTGAGTGGGAGATCCAAGTTTGAGACTGAAGTAGGGAATGATAATTGCGTTTCTTGGAACACTTACAGCCGATAATCCGTGTCGTCTCCACCTTCATCGTCTCAATCTTTGTCTTCAAATCGCTCAACTTGATGACCAACCTATGATGAATCTCCTGAATCGCCAGATCCGTGTCCGTCCCAATTTCCCGTCCCTCCGTCTTGTGGTTATTGATATCCATGCTGATCTCGGCTTTCAATGACCCAATCATTTCCGAGAATTTCTGGTTCAGACCTTCCACTTCGCGCATGATGGTTTCGGTGTCGGCTTTGAGGGTTGCGGAGTCGTTTTGGCGGAGGAGTTGCAGTTCGTTGCGGAGTTCTTGGAGGTGGGCTTTGTAGAGGTATGTTTGCTGGAAATTGTGAAGTGATAAGGTTTAGATTGGACCTAGTGTTAAAGGTCCCAGTTCCCCTCGCGTTACGTTTTCTAAATCCGTTTTGGAAAGGATTTCCGAGCGAATGGAAAGCGTGCTGTAAAGTCGATCATAGGAGTCAAACCGTGGCCAATTTTGGAACCTTGAATCAAGAAGCCCATCTCCAACCAATCTTCAAGACGAACCTGTCAACCAACAAAGCGTTGATTGTTCTCATAATCGCCACCGCCTGCCCTCTAGTGAACCCCTGTCGCTCCAATTGCCGCACCAACTTATATGTGTCAAAGTTGAACTTTGACGCAATACCTCGGCGCTGAGTGTCAGCGGCAGCTTGAATGTACGCAGATATCAGGGCCCGCGTTGACGAGGAGGAGAGGGAGGATATCGGGTCGGTTCTATTTGGAGATGAGTGGGGAAGGGAAGAAGTTTTGGAGGAGACATGGCGCGGGGTGTATGAGGAGTGGGGTACTCTTAGTGGTGTAGTTGTGATGGATACGAGGAGGGAGGAGAGGGCAGTGGTCTCTCTGCTCCGTGATAGTGCTACCAAAAGTGGCAGAGTGAGAGAGGAGAGCAAGTGGATATTTGCTTTACGGAAATAACCTACCCTGCAAGAAGAAGCGGTTTCGTCCCGGCGGAAACATGCCGTCGTCGTCAAGTAGACTAGAGCAAGTGAACAAGCCCGAGTATCAAGGGTTCGGTTAGAGACACTTGATATACTATATATGAACAGTTTGTGTTTGATTGAATCCTTGTTGGATTGAGCCGCCTTGCAGTTGGCCACGCAATTGCGATGGCAGAAACTCGCAGGGCTGCGCCACAGCCATTTATTTACGCCTGTCTAGCTGTTCGCGCTCTGCTTCTTCCGTTCTTCTCTCTCATCACGCATCTCAACTCACACACACCCAACGTGCAAACACTTGCTGCCCCCACAATGGCCTCTCTGGCTCACCAACGCACTACATAACACGCTTCTAACCTTCCTACTTGCCTTTCTCTACTCCAGACGGTCAAGCAAAGCTACTAACCTTCCAACTTACTAACAACACTATCCTCAGAGCACACACCCTGCCATCACAATCTATACACTGCCATCATACTACCTACATACCTGGCTAAAGTGGATCAAGAGGAGCGCCGGATTCGAACGCCGGACTGTATCAGCTAAGTATTCACAAAGGAGCTCCTCCCGCTGAACAATCAGGCTTGCGCCGGGGGCGGAAGCTTCCGGAACGCGTTACACTCCTCATATTATTGAAATATCCGGATGTTGCATACCCATTGGGTTGGGCCCAAGGTGGAAGCGGTCTTTTTTATTGTTTGGATCGCAGCGGGCGTATCGGAGTATCCATGCCTTAGGCGGCGCTTTTTTGGGCGGGAGGGGTCTCCGGCGCTCAGTTATTGTCCTTCCCGCACATCTCGATAATCTCTTGCATTTCAGATCCGCATGAAAAGCTGACGTGAAATTATCATAAATGGTGAGTTCTCGTGAATCTTGTTTTGTTTTATGGGGGGAGGTATGCAAGTGTTGGCAATCAAAGTGTGTGGCTGTGTGTATAGGTATGTATGTGTAAATATCGTTTGTTGTTGGTTTTACTTGCGAGCGGGTGTGGAGTGATGGAAGGGCGGAATGGTTCTGTATTTAAAAATTAATGTAAATAGAGTTTGAAAGTCTACAATGGTGTGTCATTCAATCTACAAAATTGGTTTGGTTCGTAACGTGGTCCTCAGCCTCCGCCTTTGCGTCCCACTCACGATCGTCCAACCGACCGGCAGGTGCATGATGGTGCGATTGAGTCTGCGTTTGAGCACGGTGAGCGCGGAGTTGTTTGACGTAGTCGCGGTGGGCGTCGACTATGGCTTGGGCCTGCAGTAGTTCGTTGGTACACTTGGCATGAGTATTGAATGCAGGATTCTCTTTGTTTTGTCGTTTTTTTACCTTTGCAGGTGATTCGGCGACACAGCGGATGATATTTGATGTCGTCGGGAGTGCAAAGTGACGATGGGCTTGCTGCAGCGAGAGGAAGTGAATCTGTGGGAGCTTGGCGGTGAACCCTGTCATCAAAAGGAGACGAAAGGAAAGAATTAGGCTGTTGCAAAGCATCGGGAGTCGGCCAGCCTCACACGAAAGCAAAGGGAGGCCACCTTGCGATCGGTCAAAAGCATGTAAACGTTCTCGACAAAGAGGAAGGCAGCGTCTATTTGGCATGTCCTGACGGCGTCGCAAGCTTCCGGTGGGATACGAATATCGTACTTTTTGAAAACGGAATGAGCAGGGAACAGAGCGCAAAAATTGGGAAAATGAGTTGGTGCGAGCTGAAAGACCCCACAAATCAGTTACCTTGCTGGTCAGGCAACTGCCTAGTCCGCTTTGTGGGGGCCGTCCTCACTCGTCTTACTGGCGCGTCGGCGGCTCCCCTCGTCTGGGTTCCAGGACGAGAAATCGACGGTGTGAGAATCGCCGGCCCAGGCGGGACCGCCATCGCCCTCCCGAGGGCCTCGGCGGAGGTGGTTTTTGGCTCCATACCCCTTTCTCTCTCCAACGGTAGTTCCACCGGCTCGGGAAGGGGCACAGGTGATAGAATCCTATCGTCTGCTATTCGGGGTGCTGAGGTTGATGCCGGGGGTGATGGAAAGGTAGCTGGTGCTGACCCTTGACAGAGAGGGTCTCTCGGCAGGTAAGTGACGTCCAACAATTGATTAGGTCGGACCAATTTCGAGGTAATGATAAATTGATCCCAATTATCGATGAGGAATTCCATGATGTAAGAACATTGTTCATACTCTTCAAGGGGCTGTTTTTGGGGTTTTCGGTCGGAGCAGATTAGGTGATAAGATTCTCGCCAAATGTGCCCTGTCATTTGATTTTGGGCGCTATTCGCGGCCACTTCGCCAAACAGCTCTAGTAGACATTCCACAAGGACAATATGCGGTGGTGGAAGTAGCATAAGTAGCAAGCCTACGGCCCTTATCCTCATTCCCGATTCTGGCGGAACATCTGGCAGGAAACGGTTGTGAGGATTCAATCTCGATACCGACGATTCACCAGTATAAGCTTCGTCCATACCCAGACACTTCAAAAATTGCGGGTACAAGTCTGTGGTAAATAAGGGTTCCGGCAATCCCCTCAGATACTTTTTCAAAAAGTCAGCCACATCGTACACCGCAAAACCCTCAAAAGAGCTGAATTAAAGATGCCCACATAAGTCACCATGCCTTGGCCCAATTGATCATCAAAACCAATAACCAAAACGCACCATCCCATCCCATATGCGGGGGAAGTATCAAATTGAACGGCCAACTGTGATATCCTCCGTTCCGACCCGTTCACTCGGAATAGCCCATTAGTTTTCAGACCTACTCTCAGTCAACGCACCCATTAGTTCAACAATTCCGAAATACATATCAGTAGGCGGTGCATTGGACTCACCATTCGCTCTAATGAACCGGATGCACTCATACACCAAGACTGGTATCCGCCGAAAGTTGCTTTTATTGTCTTGAGGATCGGAGGGTACCGACGCGTACTGCATGGACTTTGCGACCGGACTTTTCAATACAGTGAGTGCGCCTGTGAAGATTGAATCGAAGTCAATTTGGGAAAAGACATACACACCTTGAAATGCGAAACTGACATTTACGCAACAGTTCCTGTATTGTTCAAAAGTGCACAGTCAACAAACGGAAGTTTGATTGTTTCCACCACCGTATCCGAAGAGATGCAAAGTGTTACCGAGCCACTCACCCAATTGCTCCGCTTATGACTACCGGACTCCCCCGTATAGAATTGATGCATTCTGAGTAGCTGCTAGTATAATTCTAAAAGTGCCCAAGGGTTGTAAATCTGGGGTAAACGTGACGTTCTATGCGGATTGGTCACACGCACCCATCATCAACTGCCTCGTCAATAGCGAGCACCGCATGATCCAAATACTCCATAATGACACGTTTTTCCACCGACCTTGAAAAACACAGATCAACATTCCCTGCGATCAAATTACAATATCTGAAAGAAAACTCACCCAAGCAAAAAGATTCAGGATTCGTACAGGGATGATAGCCGATGGGTCTAGATGAGCTCATTTTCATCCACAGACCCAACAATGTAGATGAATGTGTCGATGCTGTTCTTGTACACTACTACTTGACCGTCAAACATGATATTTCACCTGTTTTGGTTGCAATTCGGTCAGTAACTCATGGCAAATCTCCAATAATGCTATATGTGTCAAATCCCATTCACATCCCCCGTCTATCGCTGATATTCAGCCCGTACGCATCACCCACAAAAGCCTCCCCAGTGCCGCCTACGGCGTCATCCAATGATTTCCCGCCCCAATACGTACTATTTCTGTCTTTGTCTTATCAAATAACGCCTTTTCAAAACACCCGCAGCGTCCGTCCGTCCGTTCTAAATTTAGGGTACGCGAAAAAGTTACCATTTGAATCGTCCCCCCCAAATGTGGCGCTTTTGTGGTACACAATAAGTATTCTACTCCACCTCCTCGTTCGCCATTGACTTGCCACGACAGCCAAACCTACTTACATACCTACTCGACCGAAAAAAAATGGTTCTCCGAACCCACTCCCCGCACGGAGAACAAGTAACGCAACCTTTGCGCGTAGCAATAGCACGCGTTAACGAGTTAATGGAAATGCCACAATTCTTGGCGGACTACGCCTTCCTCTTGCGAGGACCCCCCAGAAACCCACCCGACACCTTGCCGTATGACGAAATTGCGGAAAGAATGAGAGCGATGGACCCAAAGCTGCCGGCGACTGCCAAAGAAGTGGAGGCGGTTAGAGCATTGCTGCACGATGATATTGAGGTTATTGTGATGAGTTTAGAGGATTACAATGCTGGCTTACTTGTGGATAGTCGGGCGGACGTGGAGGACTACAAACTATTCCAAGAAGGGGAAGAGTATTTGCTGGGCTGGTATGCGAGGGAGTCCGCTATCTGGAAGCGAAAAATCTTCATTAATGAAGAGGCAAGTGCACCAAATTATCGGTTGGAACAAGTGACAGGAGCAGAACACTATGCAAACTCAATTGTGAAAATATCCGGTTTGGTTTGCAGTACCTTGAAGCTCCGGCAGCTCTGAACAAGCAGAATCTGTTAACCGCACTTCTCATATGCACAGTTTTACACGAAATGTGCCATCTAATAACGGATACCTTGAAAACAGAGTCCCCACTAGACCCATGGTTCGCAGAGGATGTTCAGAACGTTGACCGCGAAGCGGGTGAAGTATATGAATTACACATATTCGGTGGCATGCGGATAAAAAGTTTCCATTACCAGGGGTCATTCCAAGTATGCTATCTTCCATTACGTTTGCTGGATTCATTGGGTTTGACGTAACCTGGACTCTCTGCTCGCAGCTCTCCCGTCTTTGCGCAAGGGTTTATCCGAACCCGGCAAATATGAATCAGCTTCCTAATGACGTGATAGAGCGCATTATTCGAGGTACGTATTGCAAATTTCGCGGTATTGCGCACGATTGCATCATGTGTGAAATGACAACCGATTTCCTAGGTCCGTACCCATGGCGGGAAGCCTTCGAGGCATTAACCTCAACTATTGTCTCCCAAAATCCTACGTTGGGGAACGAAACCGTCACCCGCCGGTGGTGTGGGGTATGCGACAAAAGACGCAATCCCGCATCTCGGATCATCGGACGCAAGCCAGTCCTCACCGATTCCATCGCCGATGTCCGCGATCATCACCCTCAACCCCGTGACCCAAGACTGATTGAAGCGCATAAATTAATGCGCAGAGAGAAGTTGGCTGCTCGTGCTGGTCTGCACCACAACCCAAATACGCTGATTATCAGTCCTTCTCCTACATCTCCGTTTCTTGCAACCCTCTGACCATTTTCTGATTCATGTTACAGTGATCCCAAAATCAACCAACCCATCCCGTATCCGCTCCAACTTCCAGGACTTTGAACTCTCACCCGAGGACATGAAGACCCTCGACTCGATCAAAAAGCATCACAGGACGTGCGATCCAAAGGAGTTTTGGGGGATTGATTTGTTCAAGGATGGCGAGAAGGGGAATTTGTAAAAATAGAAGAAATTAGGTCGTTGGAACGACCTCCCCGCCTATTTGCATCACTTGTGGGCTCCCTTTGGTTTCTTTGGCGGTACTTGAGGGTATTAAGTTCCAAGGAGGGTATTTCCTCCTCTCAACTTTCGGGCCGAGATAAGTGGATAACCCATCGCACCAAGCAAGTGTGGCTGGTCAGTTTAGCCCTCCTGGATTTTTTCATTTCATGAAACACGCGTCGTCTTTTCGTCGTCGGTTGCGGTTGCACTTTTTCAATGACAAAGAGATCTCCATTTCTTAGAGGTCGCGCATATGAATAATAACAACTTGCAACAGAACGTGCCAGAAGGCATACAAAGTCTGTTGGGAGAGGCCGCTTCCATGCCTGGTTTGGGGCAACTCTTGTCGGGGAACGGTGTAGATGGGAATTTTATGAAACCGAACTTCGGAACTGCAACGGCGGGGGTAGAGGGTGGGCCAGGGAACATTGGTGAAGCATCTGAGTCGAGGCAAATGTATGCAATGAACTCAGTGACACAACCACAGGGGCAACCTATCCAAACATCGCCTCCTCATTCGTTTTCGGGCGGTGCAAGCACCAGTTTGGAGACCCATCCACTCAGCGCTGCCACCAGTCGCCTGCCCTCTCCAAAAAAGACTGCTCCCGTGTCCTATGTACCACCGCGAACGCATGATACGGCCTCTCTCATGGAAGCGGCTGCGAGGTTGATAGCGCAACTGAAGGATTCGGCGCCTCCCCCGCTGCCAACTCCTGTTGCGCAGGCGGACACGGTCGTCGCAACGTCAGCACAAACGGTGCAGCAGACAGATGCTGTTGCCAATGTAGCACAGTCTGCCCAAGAACAGGAATCAGTGCCGGAGTCAGTACTGGAGCCGCAGTCGGTCGAGCAATCCCAAATGAATTTGGAAGCTGCCGGCGACCCTCTCGCTCAACGCGACACCAATCTGAGTCCCATCTCAGAGGATGAAGGGAGGAGGGATAGGGAAGGGACCATTGATCCCGAGGAAGAAGAAGCTGGGTTTTCTTTCTCAATCGATAAGAAAGGAAATCAGGGCAACTTGAATGCAGACTATGGTGATGAGAGCGAATTGGAGGACGGGGAGGTTTCTGACAGCGACAAAGTGCCAAACTCATCGGCAGTCGGAAATGGGATGAATGTGGAAGAAGGGGAAGTGAACGAAGATGAGGGTGAATTATCAGAAGCAGTAGGGAAAGCAAAACAAGATGACATAAAATTGAGTCAAGTGGGCCTTGAGACGGAAGACATCTCGTCCGATGAAGACTCTGACGAGGACAATGGAGACAAGGACGCAGGAAACGATGATGCTGCCAGTGATTTCGACTTTAGCAGTAGTGACAGGTACAGACATATTCTACTCCCGCCCTTTGATGGGATCAGTTAAGCTGATCGATCTGCTTCCAAACCATTGCAGTGACAGTGATCTCGACTTGCCCACCACAAAGTTATCAGCCAAGGAGAGAGAAAAGCTCCTCATTGAAGCTGACGATATTGACGCGGAAGTTATCGTCGGAGAGCTCCGAACAAAGAACGAGATTGCGGTTCGTCCGAAAAAGTGTATTTCCTGATCTTGAAACCGACATGCTTAACCCTTTGCCTTATACTATAGGTTCTCCCAAAAGTCGAGCCCGTGGATATCACGATCCCGGAGGACGCACCGATGCACATGATTGGAGAAGTGTCCAGCATCGTCAACGACCAGGTCATCGTTCAAGCGCATGTTTCGGGGGATTACCAAGTACTGGATATCGAGAGTATTTTGGTCTTTGAAGACCGCAGTATCGTTGGGAGGGTAAGATAAGCTCTATTTTTTGCCGTCCTTTGCTTTATTTGTCGACCCAGGTTTTATTGACTCACACTCATTCCAGATCTTTGACACCTTCGGACCAGTCACACAACCCATGTACTCGATCCGGTTCAACTCCCCCGATGAGATCACTCCCGAGCGCTTTTACAAGGGCCGTAAAGTTTACTACGTTCCCGATCATGTGAAGATGGTGTTCACGCAACCGTTGAAGGCTCAGAAAGGGTCGGATGCGTCGAACATTCATGACGAGGAAATTGGGGAGGAAGTGGGTGTTTCACAAATTGGTGTGGCATGAATGGTGGTGGCTGTGTGGGGTTAACCAAGGTACCATTTCGATTACAGGAAATGGAATTTTCGGATGACGAAGCGGAAATAGAGCACAAGCGTCTTTTGAAAATGAAAAGGAAAGGCGGAAGGAATGCGATGCTTGAGGACGGGGAATACGTGAAAGATGAGAAGCCCTCAGACAACAACGGGCGGGTCAAATGGGAGGCACGAGCTCAATCGGCCGGTGGAGAGGATGTGAAACCTGAGCCTGGGGTGCCGGGTCCATCACGGAACTTTGGACGGGGTGGCGCCCGGTCGTTCAACAATCGGGAACATCGACCGTATGGTGGACGGACCGATGGACCGCCGGGTGGGCTGAGGTACGAGCGGAATGGATCCAACGGTGGTGGTGATCAAGAACGGGGTCAAGAGAGGTTCCATCCCTACAATGGCGGTCCAAGGGGCGGAGGCCCACCACGAGGAGGAGGCGGGCGGGGCGGCCGCGGTGGACGGGGAGGCTACGGCACGAGGGGAGACGGTGGCGGGAGATTCTCTCAACCCCCGCATCAACCCTACCCACCGCGCCAGTACCCACCCCCACGACCAGGCCCAGGTCCACACC
>JADGKA010000677.1:0-15990 GCA_027604605.1 Borealophlyctis nickersoniae
CTGTGGGGGTGGGTGGGTGGCGAGTTTAAATTTAGCGTGGAGTGTATATATGGCGGTATGTATGCAAACAAAGATGAGATGCCATTGACGCTTTTCCATTGTCATTCTCTGAAAGTGTTTCTTTTAGTTCCGTTGGCAGGTATTCCGTCTGTTTGACAAAGAACGCGCATGTGGCTGGTATGTGGCTGGCATGCGGCGCAAATTGCTTACGCGTCAACGGAGACGAATGTCAAAGGCAACAACGACCCGCGAACGGCCCTTTGGATTTAGGACGAACCCATTCGATCAGAATAGAATAGAGATGGGGGAAAGAATAGATGTGGGATGTGGCACACATTTTGGACGTCAGAAGACGAAATCTTCTTTAGGATTCATCGGAACCCTAATCTCGCCCGTCCCCTGCGCGCGACAGTCGACCACAACTCCTGTTTCGCCTTATTCCACCATAAACAACGAGCACCTATCTACTCCCAAAAAAGGTGAGAAAAATAACACAAAAAACCCGCTGGAGAAAAAAACAGGGATGTGTTCCGTACCTCCCATCTCCATGGAATCCAGACCCCATCAACGACGCCGTATTCAACAACACCTGAATATCCTCACTCTTCCGCATGCATCCCTTCCTGCCGTCCCGCCCGTCCCCGTCGACCTGTTAACCGTGGTGCTCGAATCATCTATCTATTCTGCTATCAAAGACTGAGAATGCTTGTAACAAGGTCACTTTGTCCATTCGGCTACTTTCCTGAAGCGGTATTAAACCCCGGATCCAACCCGGCTCCTTTGGCTTCTTTATAGCCAGATGCTGGTTCCAGGTGGTCTGAACTCTATCAAACGGGACGCCAGTGCGGTATCCAGAGTTCTCGAACGCGCTCTCCAGTGCATGCATACACATACAGTTCCTTTATCTCACAATCATGGCCATGCTCTCAAAGAGGGGGGGATTCATAAGGAGGTTTTCAACCCAAGCAGTCATAGTATGGTGTTGTTGCGGGTTCACTGGCATAATATAGAAAGATTAAAGCGAGGTACAGTACCTTTGGACTCCAAAACGGCCGCAGCACAGGGCTACAGGCGTACCGACGCTGGGCTTTTTTTTTTGTGGAGAACAAAAGTTTGATGATACGCCGAAATTTACGCTGTGGAGCTTCACCGTCCCGGCATTAGAACCGACATTTTCATTCAATTCTTGGCGCGAAGGTATGCATGAATCAATACATGCTTTGAACCCATAAAATGGACGAGACGTTTGTTTGGGGGTATACGTACCGGCGTACTGTCCGCGGATGCATCTCTCGTCACCCAACGCGACGCCCAGCGCTCCGAAACTCAATGCAACGCGGCCCGTCCCGACAGATCATGGTGCCAAGGTGATGGCAAGGTGTCTACAAAAATAAGCTCTATGTGCCCCATTTGACCGACCTCCTCGATCACCTCTGGAAGTCTGTATATTGGCTGCCGTTTTGAGGTTCTTTTCTTGCGTTGCAGCCATCTGGACATCTCATTACAGTACTTGAGGATAACGCTCTCTGTACAAAAAACAACATTGTCACTTTCTTTTGCAACCTACATGAACATCCGCACCAACGGTCACAGCGGGTGGTTCTGGGCCGACTGCGCTTTTGCCCCAGTCGCGCGTTCCCTCCTTTTTTCCGCCTTGCTTTTGGATTTACAGTTATTTTTGCACTCGACCCCCCGCCTTTTGATCAAGAGGAACCGTCATGTGTTTGGCTTCTGGGAAACCGCGCGCAAATTGCACCAAGTATCGCAAAGTTTTGGGTGGACTGCGCTTCAAGAGACCTTCAGTCCGCCCTTCTGAAAACTAGCCGCATCATTTACTTGCTTCGGGGTTCCGCCCGAGGTAAGCGGTATACATAGTTTTTCGTCCTTTTTTTGCTTCCGTATTTCCATCCAAGTCAAAGTGTCGCGGTACATAAATTCAGAGCAGACAAGGTACACAGAGGCCTCCCAATCCCCTTGCGGTCGCAGCAGTCTTTTGGCGCATTTTCAGTTGTCATCTCCATTCAACTGAGAATCCCTCGCAAAGTCAAGTTTTCTTTTTTTAGAGGGTATCGCTGAAGATTGACGGACGGGCATGCGTGGCATCCTTTCAATGAGATGAAGGTGTTAAGAAGAAACGCCATCAATCAATTCTGGGGTCTGATTCTCTCCATGGTGGTGCGTATCCGTCAAGTCCAACGGTCCAAAAAACAATGAACAGTTCACCATTCCATGACCGCAGCGGGGTCCGAGTCCACGACTGCGCGGCCACAGGTTTGCGTATCCCATTCCCATGTACTGGCCGGTGTTTAACGAACATGAAATAAGAATGTAATCACAACCCCGGATGGAGTACCGTACACATGGGGATGGATAGCCTAGCCCGAGTATTTGAGTTAAGCAACGTACAACGCATCGCCACCGTCGCTGAGCAAAACTGTATGGTGTGTCCTTGTTAGTAAAAGTGGGCAGTTGAGCTGCAAAGGAGGGCAGGCTGGCACTACAAAAATGCGCATCATGCAAGTCATTGAGGGCTATGGAAAGCATCAAAATGACTTTGTGCCAAGACCCTGCACAGAGGTATGTGAGACGATACTTGATTGGCTGCCGGGTTAACAACTCCCCGCAAGGGTGGATACCGTGCTAAATGAACGTGCAGCTTGATCAACACCACGCGTGGTCGACTCATGTAGACTCCTTCTGGCGAATTTTTTCCCCAAAAGAAAGTTCAAAGAGGAATCGAGATCAGCAACACGCGCGCGGATTCTGAGTACCTACATTTGCTTCAATCCGTGGATAACGAATACGGAAGGAAATGAAATATTGACCGCCCCATCTGTGCGACGTGTATATTGCATATGCTCGGGCAAGTACTCAAAGGAACGGACATATGGGCTTCGCTGCACCTGCACTGCACTTGCACTCTCCATACGGCGAGAGAGCTTGACCGTCGTCTTTGTCTATCACCCGCGTTTTCGAGTTTTGTCTTGAACGTGCCGGGTAGGAGAGACAAGATCCATCTTCACGACGCTCCAAAAGGTCGTCCAAGAAGAGCAACTTTGACGCTCCTCTTGCTCCTGTGGGGGCAATCTTCAACCCACCTCCCTAGAAAAAAGAAGTGCTCCGCATGCCACTACCCAAATCTGAACCCAGCAGCAATCAAACCAGGCCTCAGGTGGCGACTATTCACCGCACCATACACGGTATGACTGGAAGTGTTCGGCGGGAGGCAATGAAGAGACTGTAGAGAACGCGCTCCATTCCTATAAGTCAGCGCGCCCTTCGTATCGGGCACTGCGGGGTCCGCTTTGTTCGTCCTG
Organism: Borealophlyctis nickersoniae; assembly: GCA_027604605.1. NCBI lineage: Eukaryota > Fungi > Chytridiomycota > Chytridiomycetes > Rhizophlyctidales > Borealophlyctidaceae > Borealophlyctis > Borealophlyctis nickersoniae. Next base: position 3,318 of record JADGKA010000677.1, read on the forward strand.
CCCGTTACAGGCAACATAAGTATGCAGGGCTGACACGACCAAACACCAGTAATGAATTGAGCCGTTTGGATACCGGATCTCTATTAGTTGAGCAATGTGGGCAAATTGGTTGGGTGTTTTTTTTTTTTGGTGCGGATTATATCTTGGTTCTACCCCGAAATTACCCCACATCAAATAGCAGCCTGGCAGGAAATGCTAGGGTGGGAGCAAAAAACTCGGATGTGTTGTCGATGCGCCCAACAACGATAGAAGAGCGAGAATATTAACAGCCGGAAAAAAAGAACGTAGCCGACGAAACGGTACGCATTAAAGGTCGCGGCAGACGATGATCTGACGGCAGTTTTCATGCGAAGCTTTATTTCGATTCCGAATTATTTTAATACTCTGAAGCATGTGACGGGGCGGGTATCAAAAGCACACTGCGGTGGATAGAAGGGAAAAAAAGGTCAAGGGAGCAGATGACGAACCATTGGAACCGCACCGCAGGTTACGATTGGGTACTGGTTTAAACTTGTTTCTGAGGACCTTTCCGCCGCCTGTGCAGGGGAAGAATGAGTTTCCTACAACTGGAAGTCTCTATTGAAGGGCGACTTTGGGTGAGATCTTTGAATAGTTTATGCTTTCTGTTGTGGTTTCCCGATTGCTGTTAACGCAATCCGTGGAGAAAACGGCACTTGGGCAAGGGCAAGGCAAGCACAAAACCGGTGGACATTGGCCAGACTGATGGGGTTGTGTGGTGGCGGTGAGGTGAAACCGACCATTTTTCCCGGACAGAACAGCAAGAAGTACAGCATACAAGAAGGATGATATCCACGGATTTTGGATTGAAGGAGGACGGGCAAACAGGTGAGTAACATGGGGGGTGAGTATTGGAAACCCAGTGTGCGCAGTTGTCAGGCGGACATTCCGAATCCTCGGGAAAAGGATCATAAGAAAATCAACTCATGGCACATTCTCACCAGAAGAAATACAAATCAAATTCATTAATCATCTTTGTATCCCATGATGATCAGAAAATAATGCTTACCGCAAGCCTCCGTCAAGAACCAAGCGCAACCAAGTAGTCCAACTGAGAAAAACTGCCCGATATATGCCTCAAATGCTGGTGTTGGCTGTGGTATGAAATTCTTCCAAATTTTTTCCGTTGGTTGGCGTTCCTCAATTAGGGGAACTTGATCGCGAATTCAAAAGATTTGGTAGGAAGGTGAACCGCAAAAGACGCAAAAAAGAGTGCTGGCTCCGTCTTTGTGGTGGAGTGTTTATGTTCGCTTTCCCCACCTGCGGCTCTTTACTCTGTCCGCGCCTTGTTTGAGCGCTTTGTTTCAAACCTTGACCAACTGCCCAAGGGAGACACCTCCGAAACCAACGACGTTCCGGTCTGTTTTGCAACATAGTTACACACTCGACATTTGCTGGCCAGCGTGAGTTGAGTTTGTAGACGTGCGCGACCCGGGTTGTCTTTGTGAAGTGAAGGGAAAAAAAGTTAAATGGCACGGCCAGCACCACCCAGAAACGGGCCTCGCAGGTTTGGGTTCTTTGGACGACTGAGGCAGGGTATCAGTTACCCGGTTGTGATCGCATGCAAACCGCCTCATCCATGCGAGGTCGCGGATATGCCCCCGTTTGTGAACCGAGAGCGCAATTGACGAGTCTTTGTTGTTTTGCACCGGCAGCCAAATCCACCTCACCGTTACCAAGCTTTGGGACGAAAAAAAGAAACCTTCCGGTGGGGCCGAATCGAAGGCGGTAGATGTAATCCCTTGTCTTTGCGGTCACCAACGTTTATCTTTGAGGTCCACCACAGTCGATCAATTGTGTGTGGGTTTGCCTGCGCTTTTGTCAGTGTCTTGACGTCCTTTAGTTCTCCGCCCTCCACATTTTTTGCTTCGAGCTTTCATCGTGTATTGTTCCTACATTTTCAAATGACCATGCCCCACCGGCAAGAAAAACGAGGTTGAATTGTTGGCATTTGCTCAGCACATAGTGGTGATGCCCGGCGCCGCAGGTTAGGGGAAAACGGCATGTTCGCGCAAGAGTTTAAAGGGTCAGTATATTCCTTCACAATCAAAGTCCAACTTGGAAAGCAAAAAGAAACAATCGCGCCCGTTCCCTTATTACGAATAGTTCACAAAAAAGGTGCGATATGTCTCACGTGGTTAGATGCACGAGCCCATTGCACCATCACCGCTCCGCCCCAAAGTTCCTTCGATTGTCATTCTCAACACGTTCTGAATTCCGGAGGAGACAACCTTGTGTCTAAAATAACACTTACATCCTGTCTTTTTGAGTTGAAACCCGGCTACGCGAGCATACACCCAAATACATATGAACGCTTAAAATAATGTATTGGGTCGGAGGGGCTCTTTCACATCCCGGCCCACTATAAAAATCCGACTCGTCGTCTTTTTTTGCTTTAGGATGTCCGTCTTGACTGTCGTTTGAGGGACAAGTGAGTTGGATGGGCAGGATGGACCGGAGTACATATGGACGCTTACCTCAGAAAGTGTCGGGTCGAGTGGCTCTTTCACATCCCGCCCTAATTTGAAACTCAAACTCGTCATCTTTTTTTTGCTTTGGGATGTCCATCTCAATTGTCGTTCGTGTTCCAAGTGAGTATGGTGCACCCTCGCGTCTTTGGGAAGACCATCGGCGTTGCCCGTCTTCTCTTTTGAACACCGGAAATCGCAAATGTCACCGGCATCAGGTCAACCCGACGTCGATGGGGGGATGACTGCGCATTTTTGCAGCCCATCATCCTGATTTCGAATGACCCACCTCCTCACTTTCTTTTCTTCCAGTTCCGTTTTGACTGGTCGTTTACATGTTTAAAGCGGACCATGCTAATGTCTTACACTTCGCTACCCGTTATGGTTAACTCAGAAAGAGCGACTCGACCGGTCTTCGCTGCGCTCTGTGCTTTCGCAGAGCGTCCTGAATTCCTGCCTGCGATACTTTTTTTGGGTCTCCTCGGTACAGTTTCAAGCAGTTTTAAGCAGGCCACTCCGTCCTCATCCCAAGCAGTTGAAGTATTCTTCTGCATAAAAGCCCGAAAACGAGCGAGCCCACGCAGGGTTTTGGGTTGATTGTGCTTCCCTGGGCCCTGGGTTCTGCAGATTCCAAGGCACAATCCTCCTTAATTCTTTCCGCCTTGTCTCTCCCATCAACCTGAGTCACGAGGGGCATTTTCATCCGCACTTGGCGATATGCACTCAATGGCCTTGAAAGTGGTTCGGGTGTGGGGGAGAGCCGGAGAGTCATTTCTCAACCCATCTCCACAATTCGAAGCGGATTCCTAGAAAAAGTTTTTTTTTTCTTGTCCGTCGTGATTGCGAAAGGGTGAAACGCGGAATCATCGTGTCCGTAGTTTCCGGACCATGGGTCTTTTCATTTTCAAACCCGTTTTGCAACTTGCACAATATCGACAGCCGGGAACTCCGTGTGTGGGTCAGACTGCGCTCCCAGTCCACCCTGATGAAAGTATCTGTCTAATTCGACCTTTTTTTTCGATTGGAGGTTTCCATCTTTATTCGTAAATGCGGGATACCCGCTTGTCTTTCACTTCAGCAAACCCTGCGGTTCATTCAAAAACAGCTGCCGACTGCGCGGCTCTTTCACAGTGGAGCAGCGCAATTTCAGGATCTGACAGGAATTCCGAGTATCTTTTTTTTGCCGGATCGCTGTTTAATTTACTTAATTGCGACAGATTGTGGCCAGACCGTCGCTCATCGTTCCATGCTTTTGGTCAAACCATTTGTTTGCCACCACCGCATCACGGTCCACCAACGTTCACCCAGTGTTGGGACGACTGCGCATGCACTTTCACAGTCCGTCCCCATCCCAAGCAAGGAATATCCCGGCGTTTGTTTATATCCGGAAAATGGGCAAGCACCCCTACGGTTCTAAGTCAACTGCGCGGCCACGCCGGGTTCTGATATTGAAGCCAGTCTCCAAACTCAACGATATTTTTTTTCCTTTGTTCGCCGTTTTAAGTAACCAGCCAACGGAAAGTGAAGGCAAAAGGGGGACACCGGAATAATCGTGTCGGAAAAAAAATAAACACATTCTAACCGCGACTAGAAAGGACGCGGAAACATGCGAGGATTTTCCCCACATTTGCGTTGCGTACTGTCCTCCGTTGTCCTTCCTTGTGCTTCCTCACAAACCCAAAACAGGAAACGCAGCTGCAAAGACAAACATGGGACGATACCATTCACTATAGATAATTACATTGTTCATAAAAAACCGTGTAATCTAATTTTCAGGCGGGCAGACACACCACCCCACCTTTACCCCCTCCCTACTTTCTAAATCCAACCACAACCGCCACACACTCGGCACACATCACCGCAAACACAAACCAAAAGGCCGCATGCAACCCGTTATCCCACCACGGGTTCTCCTTATGGCCGTGCGCAGAGGATACTGCTGACGCGATGGCGGTGATGACGGATACACCAAGGGCGGTGCCGACTTGGAGTGCAGAGTTGAAAACGCCGCCCACGACACCGGCAGAGGAAGGCGGAGCGGATTGGATCATTGCTATACTGGTAACCGAAACCAACGCGCCTCAGCACCGAACCGCGTGAGGGAAAAAAAGGGGAAGAGGGAAGGGACTTACTTTGTTGACACGAATGCAGCACTGCACCCCGCGGATCCCACCACCATCCCCGTAAACATAAACGGCCAGTACGTTCCTGGATCGTTTGTGGCCTGCGCGAGGAGGGCGGCACCCACTGCTGCGGCGGCGAGACCGGCGATGAGGATGGATTTGACGTGGAATCGAGTTGAGAGTATTGGGGTGAGGATTGATATTGTGGCGGCGGCTATGCCGAGGGGCAGGCTGTGGGAAACGAATGATGGAAAAAGAGGTGAGCGGGGTGATGGAAAGGAGAATGGAAGGGGGGTACTTACAAGTGCACGGCGGTGTTGAGTGGTGACCATCTGAACACCTCCTGCATCACAGTTGTGAGGGAAACTAACGACGACGACCACCAAAAATACAACGAAAGCGATACAAAGAACAAGAGTGTAAAGTTGGGCAGGAACCATGTAGCGGACGGCAGAATAGCATCCTCCTGCTCCATCCTATACTCCCAAACCAAAAACGCTGGAAACAACAGGCCCGAAATAACCAGCGTGACCAGCACGCGCGGCGCCGTCCACCCTTCAGGCTCGTTCCCGCTAATCAACGCAAAAACAAACAATATCAGCGCCACCGCAAGGATCAATGTCCCCCCAAAGTCGAGACGTTTAAGCGGTGGGCGCGGCGATGAGGAGTCTGTGGTGGTGCGGGGGAGGAGGAAGAATGTGGCGGTGGAAAGAGGCAGGGAGATGATGGCGGCGAGGAAAAAGACCCATTTCCATGTCAGGAGGTCGACGAGGATGCCGCCGATGATGAGGCCAAGGACGTTGCCGAGAGCGCCGGTCATTCCAAATCTGAATAGTTGGATACCGTCAGCCGTAACATCTTGACCAAAAGCACAAAAGGCAATAAAATAACTCACATTGTCAACGCCATCCCCTGCTCCTCCCGCCCGGGAAACAAACTGACGATCAAACTCGTCGCGGATGGGATGGTCATACTCGCGCCGATTCCAGACAAAGCTCGAAACACGATAATCATAGCGCTGTTATCTGAGAATCCACTAATGAGGGATCCGAGACCAACGATAGCGAAGCCGAGAACAAAGACGAGTCTGGGGCCGTACAAGTCGCTAACGCGTCCCGCCTGCAATACTAGTGTTAAAGGGCAAAGTAACGGTGAGCGAAGGGAGGCAGGGGAGAGGAGACTTACAAAGAGGAGGAACGCGGCGAATGTGAGGGCATACGCGTTGACTATCCAATTGAGTTCGGAGATGGTCATTTGTAGCGCTTGTCCAATCTAAACGGTGAGACCAAAAAAATAAGTCGTTTGGAACAATAAGCGCTAAAGCTCGAAAGCACGTCAAAATACACGGTTCAAATCTGCTCACCCCTGTTAAAGCGATAATCACGCCGCTGACATTAAATATATCAAGGAACTGTGCGCAACAAAAAATGGAGAGCAGGAGGTATCGTCGTAGTCTGGAAACCGATGGGGATATGGGTACGGCTTCTTGCGTTACGGTATAGCTAGATGGCGCTGCAGTCGCAGATTTTTCCAAATCATTGCCGTCTGCCGGTGATGTGAATGTAGGCCGTGGAATTGTGGAATCGAGCGACTCGGCGAGGGTTATTGTACTACTTTGTGAGGACTCGTGTGAGGTGGGTGCAGACATTATGTTTGAAAATGGGACTTTGATGGATGGGATACAACGGACTGTCCTGAATGCAAGGCTTTTGAATATGACGCACGGGGTTGGATGATGGGAGTTCGTTCAATGCAACCACACTATGGGCCTCTTTTTATGGGCTCCTGCGTTGCCGGTGCTATTTGACATGATCTTATTAATCCCCGTCGGTCATCTTCAAATTCTCTACCTAGTTGTTACAAATGGAGCGTATTTCAAGAGTAACAGAGTGCGCAGTGGGCTTTTGGCTCGCCTAATTCTTGCATAAGGTTGCAAATGGAGGGATAGATGTGCCAATCAAATCAAATACCGCGCAAGAACGGTAAGAAAATAGTATGAAAATGCTCTGCAACTTGCGTACGGAGCACTTTGTTGATATGTAATGTGCGTTTGGGTGACTTAGATACCTCGCGCACGGAGGCAGCGGAGGCATTTGAAATTGAAAAAAGGGGGACGCGTCAAGGAAGGGAAATGCGGTGGGTATCCAGTAGTCGGGCTTTCTGTTTTTTTTTTCAAACGCAATTCACTATAGCCCCTCGCGAAAAGGCCATATGCAGGGAAGTGCTCAAAATATCACTATCCCTGTTCTCATCAGCAAGGAGCAGATTGTTCGCTTGGCCTGTTTCCCTTGTTGAGGTCGCATGACTGAGTCCTTTGAAGATAAACCGGTCTCCTTTACCACCCCATAACGACGATAAGACACAGGGAACGCTAATCATGAAATGCGTTCACAGGCAGGAAATGGAGTCTTTAAAGAGACGTATAAAGTGCAAAGTCCAAAAAAATTGTTGTTCCTTTGGGTATCCAACACATCCATTTATTGATTTCGGGACCACAAGCTGGCGAAACACAAAAGCTAACAACAAAAACACACTTTAAAACTATTTCCAAACATCGAAAAACAGAGAATGCCCCGACAAGCCTTGAACTTACCACATCTAAACACCCATTCTTACTAACACAGTAAACAACTATGCCAACTACAACCAGCGAGCCAACCACAATACCAACCATCTGAGGGACGGTAACAACGATTGGACTGTTCAGCTGGCGCCGAACTGGGTTCACGTACACGTCCGAGGAGGACGACAAGGTTTGAGGGCCGAGGGGGGCGGCTTGCGTTAATGTGACTGTGAAGAGTAAAAGGAGACCGCAAAGGTGTTGAGCGGCCATTTTCGGTGGGGGGAGGGTATGGTGCATTTTGGTCAGAGATACGCTCGTCGTTTGCAAAGTTGCGGTGAGGAAATGGATCGCGACGTAATAAGTCGGCCTTCACGGAAAGCCTTTTTTTTTGTTGACTGTGTACCATTCAAGATTTGAGACGATCATTGTCGCTGGAGGTGGAGGTTCAGTGGTACCCCAGGAGCCCTGGTTTGTTTCGTTCGTCCATTCACATTCCAGCCGTTCCATTGACAGTGCAAAAACTGGAACGAAAGGTACCAGCGTCGAGCGTCGGACACTGGACGTGTCCGATCAAACATGTCAACGCGTTTGCAGCGCATTGGACTCAAAATACGAAACCATCCACCTGCATCGAAGCCATCCGGCTTCCGCAAGCCCCCAACCCATCAAATGCGCTCGTCGCTCGTCTTTCGTCTTCTTCTGTGTTCTGCGGATGTACTCGCCAGAAAACAAAAGTAAATGCCGCCGGATGGAATTGAACCACCCAAAAGCAACACAAGCAGCGTCGCTCTGTGCGTCTCATCCGGGCTTGCAACCGGCGATGGCCACATTAACAGGCTTGAGCCGTCCGCTAAGACCTCGAGTCCTGCGATTAGAATACGCACCGCGTTGATGCTCTCCAAACGCACTGCAACGCAGCGAGCAAACAATTCGGCAGAAGTCCAGCAGCCCCAGTTTCTTCAAACCCATCCTCCTCACAACGTCCACCAATGTCCATACCATCCCATCATCCCCGTGGTCACTACCTTTTGCGCGATAGATAACAAGTCTAGAGAGGGTACGCACACGAACACCACGCACACGTTCCGGATTTGACTGTGAATGGAATGGAACCGATCGGAGGTTGGATCCTCAATTATAACTCTTCATAGCTCTCATGCCGGTGCGCCCCACATGTAGCGAACTGAATTGCCCACATCCTAGGCCCACCACATGGATTTTGCTGGCGGTGGACTCCGTGCGTTGTTGGGGTCGGAGGTTCACGTGTCGGGCGGCGCACCGTTGTTGCTGTTGGATAATATAGGCGGCAGGATAGAAGCGTCGTGGTCGAACCACCGTGCCCGTTCATCTTGGTGTCCAGAATGCCCTACCCGGAGAGAACCCTCGTCTGCTTCCAAAACCACCCCACCCTCTAACACCAGCCTTCCGTTCCTACCTATAACCACCGACAGCGCTTTTGTCTGACTCCGGTATTTCTTCCCATCGCTGTGCTCACCTGCAACTTCCATGTTTGAATAGGTAGGTGCATTGAAATGCGGGTGAGAATGGGAAGGTGGAAGGCATGAGAGGAGGAGCACTGGAACCTGCAAGGGTGACGCGTTAGGGTATCCCAACCACCTACAGCGCATCCTTTGCTCCTTCACCAAAGGGGAGAATAATTAATATCAGGAAGCACATTTTACTAAACACAACATATGTATAAATGGGTACGCAATCACTATTCCTATGTGTATCAATCTCGACGAGGCAAACAGGGAACCGTTAGAGGTTTCCATCTGCCCCTGCCCCCGATGATTCACCCTCATACCGCGGCGAGCAAACAACGGTGGGCGACTGCGGATTTGTCGCCGGGAGTTATGTTTGCATTGTCGGTTGCTGCAGAGTCCCGCGTGTGCTCGAATCTTGGGAGCGGCAATCGTAAAAGAACTAGATAATTTCATATTGATATTGAGTCTACAAAAGGTACTGCGAGTTCTATATTTACTAAAATTTCATAGTTGAGGGTTCCTGCCCTTTCTGTCTATTTCTCCGTTTACGAGGCGCCTTCACACCACCCCACACACCACGCCCACACTCTACACCACCCACGGCTTAAACGGATTATCCACACTCCCCATCATCGCCGCCACCTCCGGCACATGCCTCGTCACAAGACTCTTAAAATTCCCCTCCTTGTTAATCCAATCCAACCCCTCCTTTGTATACACCTCCTCGGTATAATCACTCGTTAAGAACCGGTCGGTGAACAGACGGCGGGAGGCCATGAGGATAAAGACTTGGAACGCCGTGTTGGAGAAGCCGAATCCGTCGGGGCGTGGGAATTCGGCGAGGGTGCCGGTGAGGAGGTCGATGTCGTCGATGGTGGGGTAGACGGATTGGAGGAGGGATTGGATGGCGGGGTCGGGGTTGATGTCGGCCCAGGAGGTGACGGGGGTTAGTTGGACTAGTTTGCGGACTGGGGGAGGCGGGAGGGAGAAGGTTAGCTCGTGTGACGCGGAAACGAATAAAGAAGGTAAATGGCGGAGATAAATGCTTACATTCGGCGTAACGAGGGATTCCACGTTCGCGGTCACGGTAGATTTCGGTGGTTGCGAGGTCGATCAAGTTGCGCTCGCCAGGTTTAGTGAGGTTCATCAACCACGCCTATGGTCCCCGCAAACAACGAAAAAGCATCAGCACTACATTCCTCCACAGGGATCCCCCCAGACCGCTCCAAATTCAAATTCCGCCAACTCACCGGGTAATTATTCAAAACCAAAGCACCCGGGTTCGCAGTTCCGAAAGTGAACACCAAATCCGCAAAGTCCTGTTCGCGCATCATGGTTCTGGACCCAGCGAACGTCACGGCGGGCATGGGGTACACCTTCTTGGTGGCTTTGGTTTTGACGGACCGCACGGCGATGTTGTCGGGGAGGAGGGAGTGGAAGCGGTACACGGCCGTGAATTCTTCCGTGAGGGAGAATGGTACACCATGGAAATTTGTCGGGTTCCCCACAATCCCCTTCGGCAACGGCCCACTCCCAATCAAATCAATCAACTCCTGCGGCAACGTCCCAAACCAATTGGCGTCCATCGCAGCGTTCAACACCTTATTCTGCAGAATCCCGGGCGTCCACTCGACGGTATGTATCTTTGCATTCACGGCCGTCAACACTAACCGGGCTTTATCGTACAACATCTGGTCGGTCCAATCCGGGTGTGCGGCTTTGAACATGTCGCAGATGGCGTTGTGTTCTAAGGTGAAGAGGGAGTGGAGCATCGCGAGACCGCTCCACCAGTTGTCGCGGAACCCGGTGATTTCTACACCTGTGCGGTCGATGGGGAGGAGGTTGGTCTTTTTGTCGATGCGGAGTTTACCGTCCTGCCGTGTGCGGATGAGGAAGTTGGTGACGGGGTCCGTGCCGTAGATTTGGGAGAGGTCCCACCAGTGCGTCACGCGGTTTTTGTACGCTTCGGTGCGGGAGGAGTTCTTTTGCGTGGGGTCGGGGACCGAGCTCGGGAGGATGAGTTTTTGGTTCGTGCCGGAGAGGGGGTCGTCTGCGGGAATGGGAACGTTGACGGGGGAGCCGAACGAGCGTTCGTGGTCCTGAAACGAGGGTGAGATGAGTTGTCAGGTTGGGTTGGCTTCGTATGTGTGGGAAATTGGATGAACAAGGTCCGATTTGCTTCGCAAACCATTTGGCTCTGCGCAATCCCGGTGGCCAACTGGGGTTTAGACTCGAAGCACGCATTCGGTCGCCGTCGAGTCTAAACTCAAGTTGGCCATGACCCCGCATCGCTTCGCTCGCGCAGGCGCAAAATTGGGGTTAGACGAGAGGCTCGCATTCGCTCACCCTCGAGTCTAACCCCAGTTTTGCGCTGCTCCCATCGCAATCGCTCGGTCGCACGCTTCACTCGCTCCACTCACCATCCAGTCATGAACCTGAAACTGAATCCACGACAAAGCAAACAAATTCAACGTCGTAGCCGGTTTAAACGTATCCCTCAACAACAACTTTTGACCAATGGACCTCGGGTTAGGCTCAAACAACTTTGTCTTATCAGGAAAGATTTCCGGTGGAATGTTCCTTCCAAACCGGGTGTTGACGCTCCCCATAGCGGGTTTGGTGAGGTCATTGCACGTTCCGTCCAATTTGCGTGCGTAGCGGTCGGCGGCTGTGCAGGTAGCGGTCGGGTAGTCGTCGGCGTTGTAGGTGTCGAAGAGGTTGTTGGCGAAGAGGTGTTGGCGGACGGTGGAGAGGTAGACGAGGGAGAGGACGAAGGAGAGGGTCCACCAGTATCTGAAAGGAACGGAGGAGGAGGAGGGGATGAGAGTGGGTTAATTATTTGACTTGCACTTTGCGTTTTGCGGTGGTCATAGATGGACGGGAATATGCGACGTACTGGATTGGGGTATCCCCAAGCCCCCTCCGCGCGATATGGGCGAGGACGGGCAAGACGGGCATAGTCTAGCCTTTTGACGTATCAAACTAGTAGCAAATGTAAAAGGATGTCTACAGAGTTACCGGACCAGCCGATAAACAAAAAAGGAACAGGGGGGTGAGAACTGGCGGACGACCCAACGCTCACCTTTATATCACATCTTCTTGCCCTTTTCGCAAACTAAACAGGGACTCCTCCGTGCATCCACACCGACCTAACCCACGCGTCGGTTCAATTTGTGCACTACCCTACTACACCCCTCCGTTAGTGCGGAGAGGCCCCTTCCACAGCCGCCATGCGAAGCGTCCCTTAAGAGTGAGCATAACCCGATGGGTATGCCTTTGCGACACCAACCCGTATTCCTGTCTCATCACTCCGTTGTGTCTCAGTCCCATCATGTCCTCGCGTCAGAAGAAAACCATGAAACCTTTCGCAAAGAAAGTTCAAAACGAAACGAAACAAGTTCAATACGTGGGATGTGGCGCAGTCATGGGGTGCGAAAATAGGAGACACAGGCCGCTCGCGTTTCCTTTCCCGCTCCTCCCAAATTTTGGATGTTGGTTCTGAAACAGCCCGCGTCCCTGTTGTTGGACACACTCCTCACTCCCTCCTTTCAATTGGTCACTCCTCGTAAATACTAACCTCTGAACTGCCTCTGAATCATCCACAAAAGTGGCTGCTAGAGACCTGGAACGTGGTTTTTTTCAGGGAAGGGGAAAACAGACCCTGCTAGCCTGCTGATAACCACCAGTCTACACACTCGCCCGTTTTCTGTGCTCTATGCGACGCGCACCGGATGAATAGATTTATCGGCAACAACCAAGCCGTCTTTCTGCTTCTTGGCAAGATCTGAAGTTGGTCATGGAAATTGCGTAAAGAACTTCGTAGGTAGACTACCTAATCAGACCCGTCAAAGTTTCTGCTTTCTCCAGCGTCAACGTTCTGCAGTGCACGTCCTCCAGCTTGCTATTGGACGAAAAGCCTCCACTCACGCACGACAACCAGCCAACAACCACACCCTTCATCCATCCACTTTCCGCGCAGTGCACAGGCATGCACACACACACACAGTCTCACTC